>JYCQ01000122.1:0-240170 GCA_000931505.1 Hypoxylon sp. E7406B | reverse complement strand
TACTCAGTTTCCACTCAATTCCTGGCCTGGCAAGAATGCCGAGATCTTGCGTTGACTTTCTCGCAACTAATGGATCACTGAAATTCGCAGACTGCCCTCTCGCAAAGCTGGCGAGTATGATGTCCCAAGATGTCCCTCCTATCCTGTCTGTAGTTCACGACTTATCCAGAATAGAGATTGTAAGCTTAATAATATCAATATCAACTTATCTAAGAGCGTGGTCGTAAGAAGGCCGTCATAAAGACCATGAAGGAAGCAGGACAGGAAACAGCCCTAGAGTTTCTATATATTCCGAATATCAGGAAGGTCAGGAGGTATGTACACCATATAAAAAATTTTCCGAGTTAATGAATCCCCATTGGACTCAAGATAGAACGTTCATGTAATTACTAACTCATCGTCATCATGCAAAACAGTTCTGTTTCCACGATACAAGGCCAAACACTGCCTCTTGGATCTCCTCTGAAGCAGTTCATATATGTATCACTCTAGGCTCTGTCATATCTGTTCAGATGTTAAGGAGACATGTTCCCGGGTGTGAATAACCAACAAGGATACTTGAATGGGATGATGACGCAGTAAAGGAAATAATATCGACAACCTCAAGTAACTTTAGTCGACTTTCCCAGAAAAGAAAATGCCTAAGGTACTTAAGGGTACATAACCTTGGTACATCMCCAGCTGCCACAATCTTAGCTTTTTATTTACATTTGAGAGAGACTTCTGAGAGCCCCCGCCTGTTGGCCTTCACAATCTTTCACCACTTTGCTCCTTGAGCATATCGATCCTTCCCGCAAAGGTGCCACACCTTTATCCTTCATGCGTTAATATCCTGACACCGCTCATTCGAGAACTCCATCCTCGAGATCGCTGGGACTTATCCGAGCCACTGCCATCACCCGGGCCACGGCAAACATGGATCGTAAAAGAGCCATGGACCTGAACCACTTGGCTGGTCACCGCTGGGCAAGCTTCCAAGAGCTTATGCGGGAAGTGCAGGATGGCCTCTCCGTAGAGGGACGACTCCACCTTTTCGACGATGTCTTCAGAGCGATGTTTGCTGCCTACCTAAACGCACACGACGTCGAAGCCGAGAACTACCCAATTGAGATCTTCTGCTGGGATCTATTCCGCGACATATACAATTACTTCTGTAAGTTATATCTACCAGCAAAAAGTCTAATGCTGCTAACTGCTAACGTGTCTTTTAGGGCCCGGTACCCCTATTCCAGAGTCGCACATCCCCCAGGAAGTATGGGAAGCGGATGAGATGGAAGTGAACGCAGCGCTATGGCTCCGATTTGATGGCAATGTCGAGGAGAGAACCGTTCAAGAACTCATCGACTACATCTCGTTTATGGGTGAGTGGCATTCATAAAAGATATTCCAAAAAGCAACGATGAAAATAAAATTCCGACTAACAGAGAAACAGAAGCTACTCTGTACGCAATGCTAGAGATGCAAGATCTACTGCGCGATCTTCGAGAGCAGCACATAGAAGGAACCTTACACTCGTTCACCCTTTTCAGCGCTCTAGTTCTGATCTACTTCTCCTGGATGCGCGTACAAGTTTCGGGGACGACTCCGCCCTTGCGCCCAACTATGGGAATCACCGAACTCGGCCTTACACGCCTCGTGCTTATAGGCGACCTAATCTTTGATGTTCTCGATCTTGATCAAGCTCTTGATAGCTAGTAATGCTGTCTTCCGAGGACTAAGGAATGCCCAAGGAGGAGGGAATAGTTGACCACGAGAACTCCCGGAAATGGTGGCAAGCTTTAGATAGGCGTAAGTTTTAGGGGACTTTGATACGCAGACTTCTGATGGATGAAAACCCGATTGGTGGGATTGAGTCCGGTGAAGAATGAGTTGGAATAATCTGTTTGTAAGGTGCGGTATATACGTGCCGTTCGCGCGGTACGGAATGCCCGGATGGTGCCCTTGTGCCAACCCTTAAATAGACAAACTTAGACTACATGGACAATAATCGTTTGATTTTCATAACCCCATGGCATACTATGCTTTATGTCAAGAGTGTGTCCCTAGGTACCTTCGTGCCCGTATTCCTATTTTCGTTATACTGGCGGGCCTCGTCATCCCGTTGAATATGATTCCCCATTAACCACGCTACATATACCAATGGCCAATGGAAGCAAATGCACACATCGATCCCATCTTAGAAGAATGTTACACCCTTACTCATACATAGGTAACAATTCTAAGCACGCCTTTGGGAGATGGTAGATTTTGAGAATGCCTTCATACCTAAGACCACGTACATGTGAAGACGACTCTCACTAGTAATACATGATATGACGGAAGAATTGCGAAGTCATGTCTTTTAGGGCATGGCCATGCGAAAAATTGTTCATATCGACCATCCTTGATGTAGCTTCTTGCGTTGAGATTGTGGTACGTCCGGGATATGAGAAGACAACACTAGTTTCACAAGCTAGAGAACAGAACAATGAAGAGTGGTTCGATTGGGCACGTTATTACTTGAAGTAAAGCGGGTAAAGAAGTAGACGCGACTCTGTTCTACCTAAGATTTCGACTTAAGCGTCCCCTCTAGGGGATGGTGGCTACATGGGGGTCTGAAAAGGAGTCACCAGTAATCCGTTCGAACCGTACGTTCTTGACGGGGTCTCCTGTAAGTTGTCATTTGATTTAGAGTGGAAGTTTTGTAGATGCATGGAGAATATTCAATCACGAGGCCGACAATTTAATGGGAGAAAGAACAATGTTGCGCGAGGAGAGCCGGGCATACATACAAGAGACTGTCTCTGCCTACACAGTCCTAGGTCTCCCTTACTACATCTGAAGTACCCGAATCCTGACATATTATGCTCAATCTACTAACAGATACCTGTATTATGTCGAGGCGGCTTTCGATATTGTGATTGACATGTGTCATCGTTTGCCCCGGGAAGATTGTGTACGGGATACGATGGCTAGATTTGGTCTAGATTTGGTCTAGATAGTCTTATGGTGATACGAACATCCGGGTGGGCGCATATGATATTGGTCACGTTGTCCCTAGACGCGGCGTCGAAAGCTTGCTGCGGTCTTCTCTCTCGTGCTTTGCATGTAGGCATGCCTTGTGTCACTTTCACCGAATTTAGCTACCCTTTGGATTATGTTTTGATGACCGACCATTTGAGCCGCCATACAAAGCTCTGCTTCCTGAGAATTGCCGAAGAGACCGGGACGATAATCTAACAAGGTAGTTTCTTGCGTGTCTGAGGGAGCAATGTTTGACCCTATTCGGAGTTTCACGTTTTGTTTTACCCGCGAATAGCTTTGTATCAAGTGTGAGTCTTGAATCGGGTTCCTCTAATATAAAGAGTCAGTTTGTCGTTACATCTCTGTCGAATCGTTCGGCTCTTGCAGGTTTCTTGTAACTAGGTAGGTACATAAAAGATTGTGTTCACTTGTCCTGGACCACCATATATATCAACACATCCCGCTATGGTTCCAGTCTATCTGGAATCCGATAGACCAGCTGGTAAATTCCTAATATTTACGATACCAGTTTTTCGACCTTACAGAGAAAGGTTGAGTACTCGACTTACGTTCCTCGTATGCAACGGAATCCTGCTAGCAGATATAATTTAAGCGGATGACCAATCAATGGGGTCTCAGACTTTTCCCTTGACACGTGCCCTCGTGCCTTTCCTTAAAGCTCGACGGGACCAATGAAGCCTAGGTTGGGAGCTGACAGTAGAATTCCGGCCCCGGAGAGACGTCCGGCGAAGAAACAGTTGTCGCCGACTCCGGCGTGATTCCGATGTTCCACATCAAGATTACGATATTGGGACCGAGGGGTGTGTTACCTGGCCTTTTACATGTGACACGAATATTCTTTAGCAAATCTAGATGTATTAGGACAGAGACAACATGGAAAGAATATCCTAAACGGACGGCAGACTGCATGAGTGTTAGGTGAGTATAATCCTATATTGTATCAGGGACAACTGTCATCAGCTTAACAAAGTCTCGGGACCAAAATCGTGCTGCTTTTTCCCGACATTAGCGGCCAGATACAAGCAAGAAGATAGCAAGCATATCAACGCTACGAAAAAGAAAGAACAAGTTCATGCGACTGTCCGATGTTCTCGCTAACCATCAGTCGGCATTGGGCAAGCATGCTTCCTAAGTGCCACCTACCATTTAGTACCGCGACACAACGAATCTTCACCGCCTCGGACATTAGCAAACATCATATATCTCCGCGTCCCCTCCATTTGCGAACTTATCGGCGAACAATATCCTACTTAATGTAGCGCCGAAGCTTGTGGGATCACTCCCTGTGGAAGGAGAAACATGATATCAGGGGTGTTAAGTCTTGCCCAGATATTCGGCTCCGTGCAGTAGTCCTATCTTTAGGATCCTTATTGCGCTGCTTGCGACTATAATGGTAACGATTTGGTTGGCGTTGAGATAAATTGAAGAGAGCAGCGAGCGAAAAGAGCATTGCCAAACTGGGTGGAATAGAGCTAGAGTACCAGAACCAAAGCTAGCAGACTATTCGCTAGGAGGGATCGCAAAACCTTGGGTAGGTAGGTGTCTTGGCTTCACCGAAAGGGGAATTTAAGGAAATATAGAAAATTATCGAATTTGAATACAGATACTTATGACTAACGGGGAAGGGAGGGACATGATGCTTCAGCCCATCAAATTCCGTCTCATAAGAATGCATTTTACGTGAGACAAAACGCCAGCTAGAAGGACTATAGCTTCAAGGGTCGAACGGGCGATTTCGATAACCATGACTACCGAGTCATAGGTAGGTATCTTAACGATTATTATCGTTTTGCTTACGTCTTGCCATTTAGTAGGCAATTGATCTACCAGCTGGAGGATTTATCGACTGAGACAACAGTGAGATATCAATCTAGGTTAGATCTAGGTTAGGGGAGACAAGAGCATTCTGCAAATACGGCCTAGAATAGTTCAAAATAGGAAATGCCGGTTTTCTTGAACTTGACATTATTATCTGTGCTACTAGATTATGTCAATTCTACAAACTTAAAACGTCAAAGTATTACTGTACTACTCGTGCTGTCTGTCACTGCATTAGGGAGCTTCTTCATTGCTTAACGTGGTTACGCTAAAGTCTTTGACAGTCTACTATATCCATTTTGTGTGGCGGAGATATCATAAGAATTTGGCTTTTCCGGAGTATGGATATAGTCTGAGGCTCAACTGTACGTTTGATCCAAGGATCTTCTGGTGGCACTGCAGGAGCAAAGATGAAGTACCTCCCCCGGCTAGAGTCATGAATGTCTCGCGATGAGCTAGTAAACACGTAGCTCATTAATGTGCTCAGATTAAGAACATACAGCCACTCAAGCTACGTCCCAGCTCTTGTAAGCGTGATTGCCCATGGAAGATAGGCAGTGAGCGTGACTAGAATATAAATCTATAAAGCGCCAGATACGCCGCCATATTTCTGGAAACCAATACTTAATCAAAATATCATACCAAACTTTGATCAATTGAGAGACTTTACGGGAGGCCCCTTGGTATTGTGTCCCCTCAGAGTACAGCATTGATCTCTCTGAAATAATAGGGGTACACAACCTTACTGCTCCACGTTACTTGTTACGCAGTAAATGATGGCTTCCGAAAAAACTACCGACGCCGTTTATAACGGGTAAGAATATTCCGAGTACTCCTTTCCGGAGATTCTTAGTTTCTACGTGATTTGAGCTAACTTAGGGGTCGTGGTCCTTTCCCACGGTCGCAGCAAGACGCCCTTAAACACCAACCATAACCAGAGCCTCAGAGCAGCTCGTTTGGAGGATTTTATGACTGCGCCTCCTAGCACCATCCTCGCTTCAGATCTCGAGCCTCAGGATATTCAAATCGCTCATGAGACACGGATTGCTTCCGAGCTCAAAGCCATCGCACATAGCCTTCCTCGAGTCTGACGGTCAATTTTTTTTCCAATTGGGATACCTGCTATTATGGAAGCTGTGAATTTAACTATTATAGCGCGTTTATTGATAATGATGCTGATTTTTGGGTGGAAGGAATCTGAGAGGCAGATTGTAACATCGTTCCGCCTCTTCGTGGGGTTATTCTGGACGTTGTGGGTGGCAACAGTTTGTCAACTTCGGTGGCTTTGTCGGCATAACAAAAGCGGTGCATATTTGAGAATCAATCCAGAAGATACCGCCATTCAACGAACTGAAACTGTGAATTTCGATATTTTAGACGTTTTCTGTTGAGGGAAGAAGTAATTACTATCTCATGACGTCTTCCAACACAGCATACTCGAAGCATGAAAGGTATTGCATGGATGATAATGAACGTTCTTGGCACGACGCCGTATTGTTAGGACCCGAGGCAGGGGTACCTATAGCAGGGGTACTGCGGCCCCTCATTCCCCAAAAAGCAAAAGTTTCGATTGGTTCAATATTAGGTGCCACAGTACATTTTTGTACATACAACCGGATGATGTCCATTGCTTTCTGACCTTAAGCTTCGTCGTAGGCGACGATTTTTCGGTGGATTACAGGATCGAAGAGCAAGTATGTTGGTACCGATACTTGTCGCCGAACAGACTCCAATGGCTCCTTGGGTTGAAACGTCTTTGCGTTAAAAACTGTAGATACCTGGTCCAGGTGAAAGTATAAATTATCTTCACCTCCCATACCGACTTGAAGATACTCGTCCCCTAACTCTCCCCTTGCACTACCTCCCCCTCCTACGTCTCCTACATCTCCTCCCTATTTACCTAGGTAGGTAATCATGGTCTCACTCTCCTCAATCGCTGACTTCGCCTCCTTGGTGTTCTACTTTTCATTCACATCTCTCACACCTAATTTCTAATTTCCCTTGATCTTTTCCGCTTCATATTTTGTTCCCTCTTCCTTTGGCTACTTGCTCTTCGCAGACACTCTATTCCGTACCCATCTCTCTTCATTATCCTAAGCCTCAGAGCTTTTCCCCTTGGTGTCTCCCTTTCATTTCTCATCTCTTCTCGGGCATGCTTAGTTGTATTATTGTCGCCGTTATCTCCTCAAGTGATSGAGCCATATTGGTGTTTATCACTTACTTCGTCACTATATTTCTCAGATATTCTCCTTTTCTCCCGCTATTGTGCATCACTCAGTGCCTAGCCCTACCGGGAGGGATGCGAGATTTCCATCAAGAGAACAGATTACGCTTCTCACGTGATCACCGCTTCCCTGAGGCATCTCATTGTCGATATTGGCTACACTTCTCGTCACTAGCCTTCTTCCACCTCACATCATACAAGGGTGTGAATAGCGGATAAACCGAGGCTTCTGCCATTGTATTCCTTTGGCGTTCCAAGCGCTAGGACTATCTAGCCTGATGCTGCTGCTGCTGCTGCTGCCTTAGCTGGAGACGAGGGGCACAAGCCATACCCCGACATTGACGCATTGCATCGACTATTGAGAACGATTGTGATAGAGTTGCATCGAGCTGCTGTCACACACACAAGCCCACGACACGTCAGCGTTTGCTCCGCCACTGCTGTGGTACTTCGTTGATCTTGGCTTTGCTTATGTCATTCAACCAAATCGGTACTCAGAATATTTGCATCAGGCGGCAATGGTCTCGGCTCAAGTTCGCAAGCTATTGAGCAATGTTTATCGAGAAAGCACCTAGCTAGCAACACAATCACATTGGGCCCCATTCTAGGAGATCGGGCTGTCAGGCAACCATGTACGAAGTCGTGATGGGATTTCAACCTGCAGGACCCCAACTCGAATGAACCCGAACACCCCGGTTCTAGCCTCTCATTTGTTGCGCTCACCGAAAAAGAGGTTTCACCATTGGCGCCTCGTTTTCATCGCCTTAACCAATTATGAAGTGGGCTACCCGTTATTCTTAACGGTTCCGAAACGTTGATTTTTGAACCGTATATCTCGCGCTTAAAACGATGAGCCGAGTTGCATTTTGTCGGCTGGTATTTGCCTGGATATCGGACCATTGCTTGATATCCTTAAACACGCAACGCAAGGTGTTGCCGCTTCGGCCATCGGGCCCATTCGTCATGGGTTCCCTACAGCGCACCATATTACACTGGAAAATTGGTTTCGCCTGAACTAGAGGGTCTCTACTACTAGTTCGGGTAGTCAATATTCTCCATCATATCGTGTTGACTGTATTCCAATGACGCGCGGAAAACATTCACTTTGAACTACGATTCATATACAGTCCATTTCTATGGTGGTGAACTTGAAACCGATGAAGGATGCTAGTGTGCATTTTATCTCTGGGTTCTTCAAGAGGTTGGAGCCTATAATGCCACTCCCCATACCTCAAATGCCTCTAGGCAAGTGCTTTAGTATAGGGGCTCTCGCATAGGCTCTAGGGCTGCTGTAAGTACATTTATTTCTATCGGCTCGGGCGCTTCATCAGGTATCTAGGGCTGGTTGTATTCATTTAGTCTTCTAGTTTAGGAGTACTCAATATACATCGATTTACCAGGGTTATATAGAAATATTCGATGTCATCTTACAATCACACTCTCCTATAAGTAATCCGAATTTAAAGTTCTTCTCAGTTAAGTTTGACCAAATCGAGGCATGCTGGATACCAACTAGATGTATGTATTTCGGGTGTAACGCCTGGTACCCACTAACAACTCTCCCGCTAGGTACGGTACGCATGGAATGCTAACTAAAGAGGACCTTGGTACAGCCCAGAACGATGATCTCCGCTAACTGCACTAGAGACTTTCCCGTAATATTCACGTTGCAAATCATATCGATACAGACGAGACCGCTGTACCATCAATACGGCTGTCTTTCGACGAGCGAACCATCCCTTCGCCTTTGCATCTTGCAGATGAAGCTGCCAACGTACCTACTGCTCGAAGGATCCTTTCAATTCTGGAGGAGTGTACATGCAACCTTTCGGGGGGTCGACAAGAGGTTATGAGCCGGTTTCTTGATATGAATCTGCCTTCCCATCGCACCTGCTAGATTGGCCTGCTGTTTGCCCCTGAGTTCTCTTCAATGCGGGTTCTCATGGTACATATAAGAGAGCCACCCTCTTACGGCAATCCACCTTGGTTTAAGCTAAATATTACACTCACAAAGTCTCCCCGATCTTCCTCTGCATTGCTTCTCTCGCCTCGAAACCAGCCTAAGTCTGGGATATATGTACTACAGATCGATATTATACATCTATAATTGTCAAGCTTGACTCCTTTTAGAATCCATGGCTAGCAACTCGAATAAGAGTACTTACTACGGGTGCGTTCTATCGTATTATTGTGCAAGGTTCTAGAGTTCAATGGCTAACCGCAGCGGCACCCGCTTACATAGTGTGACCCCGCCAAAGCCAAGTCACCGCATCTCTGAATTCCCGCCCACTCCTCACGCCATTGACCAACAGAGCCTCAGAGATTACCGTCTTGAGAGTTACAAAAATGGGCCTGACAGCGTACCCCTCGCAAACCTTCACGCTACCGCCTCCGGTACCATCCAGAGCACCCGCCAGGCAGAGCTCGCAGTCAATTTAAACAATATTCTATCTCGTATTAGTTGATATTTAGTTGGCATAGTCAATCTACCCTCATATCGGTATGTGCGGTTGACAGAGGTAGCAATCAATGCCTCTACATTCTCAATTTTCAGCAACTAGAAGTGGTGTGGGCTGAGATGTAGTGGCTAGTCTCCGATGGAGATTTGTATCTTCTCAGAGGACGTATGATGAGGGGTGGACTCTTTCATGGGATGCTACTGGTATTCAGATTTTATATCTTTAGACGAATATGTATTTCTTCATTCAAATGATCTACTATCTCGTATGGAAACAAAACCTCGACCTATTTAGGTATCTAGTTACGCACTGCCTTGATTCTGAAACGCAAATGCAGATGTCCTACTTGCAAATGACCACTCTGGGCTCTGAATTCTAACTTCCCCGCACGTGAGACATGAGTACCTCGCAGAGGTGGGGAGATACCCGATGCCGGACTTTCACAATTTACAAAGGTAAACATGTCCCTAATCCGACGTGTTCTCAAGTTCCCGAAAACCCTGGGGGGATGAAGCGGCTTAAAGAATATAAATCCGGTGGAGCGGTGCTGGTTAAACATTAGGTTAAGGTTGTCCCCGAAGGTGGGGATTTATCTACGGACGGTCCCGCAAATGCACGAGATCTCTAGTGTATTTCGGGATCGTGGTATATTAGGTAATCACTTAAAATTGCGAGCCCGGCCGTAATTGTCGCCGCGAATTCCGAGTTTCATAGCTGTGTACACCTGTTCGCACCCACACTCACACTATTGAATAATTTTACTTATGAGGCATATTGTTCTGTTAGAGCATGGTCTTTTAGGTACAAATTACGGGCTCCACGTCGTGGTAACATTTCGCGTAAATCACGGCGGAGATCTTTTTGTAAGGCACGGGCCAACCCACCCGTTACTATCGAAATAGCAAAAGCGATGGCCAAACGGGTGGTCTGTGCCTGACTTGTCAGCCAGTTTAGGTAATTCTATCCCGCCCAGCCCGCCGTAGGTACTTTAGAGATCTCCCAAGTCACACGACCTTTGCAAAGCCCCGCAACAGGCTTTGAATACGAATACAGGGATGACAATCAACACATCCTCCGATAAGAATCATCAGGGGCAGCCATTTTCTATTCTCGATGGCAAAGTGCTCTTCATCTCCAGCATTGTCATATCTGTAGCTGGTTCTACGCTTTACGGGGCTGCCCCATCAGCTCGTTGACGGACGGGAGAAACAGGTACCTGATATTAAGGACGGCCACTGTATCTGGAAATCAACACGTGTGCCTCTTTCCAGTCTCGGTCTCACTCGAGGCTGCTTTCCTCGAAATAACCCGAGGACAGCCTGACGCTGTAGGTCACGTACCGCGCCGCCACGGCCCAAATCTGTAGGTAATCAGCAACATGGGGTAGTCCGTGTACCTACCTACTATACTCAAAAAGAGGAATTCTAGCCTGATATACACAGCTAGTAGTCAACTAGATCTATCATCATCTCCTTCAATTCCTACAACAGGAACTCCTTAATAAACTTAACGCATCCCCCGGTAAAACTCGGGTACGTCATAATGATTGTCAACGCAACGCGAGTTAGGTACCTAGACACTTAGCTAGTATTTATAAAAAGGTGAATTGGGTACTAGCGAGGCATTGGATACTCCAAATATTCGACCTTTCCCGAGATATATGGCCTATAGCCTATACGACGAGACTACATATACCTGCAAGAAACTAATTTCAATGTCCTAAGCTGGACAAACATCGATTGATAAGGACAATGTTAGGACAACTTAGGATGACCAGCGTCAGACGAAATGGCCCATGTGCGATTAACACTTAACGCACTGTGAAACTCTCTTATGTGTATTTACCACACATGGGCCACTTAGTCTGACGCTATTCTGCCAGGACAACCCAAGAACAGCCCGGTATTCGTTGTCCTGGTATGTATCGCGCCTATGTGTCCAATAGGGATTTATACCAGGTAGCAGATGATGAGTCTTAATATTGTAACACAGAAGAGCCACCATGCAAGGAGTATTCCTCCTTTTGACAGCCGCGAAGAGATCGGATCGGACATATAAGAACCTTCCGCTGTCTTTTCATCAGTGTGAGCCCTTTTACTCTTTACCAGATTTAGTCATGACTGTCTGTCCTGCTCTACGTTCCTTTACTACCGCCTTATCTCATCTCCCATGACAGGGCTTGTCTCCAAGTCTATTCTGACCATCATGAGCATTCGTCTCGTTATCACCATATAAGCTGTTTATGATCCAATATTAAGATTACATCTCTCACTTCAAACGTACGTTCACCAAGTGCCAGTCTCACGTGACCCTGACTCGACTCTGAGCGGAGTCAGTAAAATCTATTTTCCGAATGTTTCTCTGACAATACATAGATACAGGTAACGTCGATAAGTCCAGCACGAGTTGCCGACATGGCCGAAGTCCTTGGTGCGCGTACCGCACGCGTACTATTGCTGCCCAACCCAAGAGGCGCAACTGGTCACTGCGAAAAGCGAGGCCGCCATCGCCGTCTATTGAATAGTGAGGCCAACTTGCATGGAATTCTGACATACATATGCAAGGCCACATCAGACCGCAAGTTGAGCTGTTTCCTGAAAATTCATTCACTCAACACACAGCGAATTATGCGCCCTCCCATCAGCTTGATGTAAAGTTGTGCATACAACTATTATGCATTGCTCTAACAATCCGGGCGACGGGAGGGGCTCACACGGCTTGTCAAGTTCCAATCATTTCTCTGGAACTCACCGAAGAAAAGCACCTGTCACTTCTACCTTCTTTCCCGACTACGGGACTAGGTGTCCAACGGGGCGCGCACCATCCATTCTACAATCACATACAGTCGATTTAGATGCTACGCACGGTGATTCAGGATGGATGGATAGAGCTACCATCAAGCCACATGACTGGAGGTTTCCCCAAGTTTGTGGAAACTAGCTGACCTCGGATCCCGACCGCTTATGGGGTGACGTCCGGTTACGAGCTCTTAGAACCCAGCCCAGCGGTTCCTCATAGAGTATACTTCTATCAAGGGCAGCACCATGGGGAGTCCCCAGGTGCCCTCAACGCTTTGAATGATGTGAAACTTTTATTTCGTCGGTGGTGTCATTTCATATAGCGACAATTTACGAAGTCGTGAACGAATCCGAAGCCTTTGTCTTTTTGTTTTGACATAACTCTAGATGCCATTCCTATTCCATACATAGCAGCTAGTGCTCCATCCAATAGTGTTGGTTCCCACCCAGCTCCCAGGAGGTAGACATTAGAGTCCCCGGAACAATCTGGACTTGTATTCTCTATGCTCGAGTATTGTCGTCTACAGCAGATGATTTGGCTCGCTGACTAATCATTGCAGGCTGTGCTTCGGTATCCCACGAGACCTATTTCCGCATCGCTGTATGAGTACGCCAAATTCGATTCGAGTTTGTATCTCGTTTTTCGAACCCCTTCTGTTCCGTCGCGTCCGTTGCGATGTATAGAACATACAGGCGGCTGACACTACTTGCCTTCATTTTGGAGTGTTCGATTCGTGAGATCGTCAGTATCGCCTTGCGGGCCAGATGGCCATTGGAGGCTACTAACAGGGATGCTGTTACACAGCACAGCAAAGACTGCTGGCTTAAGGCTACAAGATACTCTAGGAGCTTTCCTTCTTCGCAAGTCGGCAATCTGATTGACGGAGTCGAAGACATCACCCCGCTTTATCAATGTCTTGCCCTACGACGTGCGAGCTCGGGGCTACCTTCGGACATGCCCAAAGCGTCGTCTTTGCAGGGTCATTAATATCGACGAGATGCCTTAGGGTGCCTTACTGACTTTATATTAGTTACTGGTCTTGAATGTGGTACAATCGGTCTCGCTAGTGTGGCTTTGTAACTGACTCATTTGTCTTTCCACTGCCATATGCCAGGTATCGAGGGCACTTGCAGGATTTGTCGAACTCTTACTTATTCCACGAATCCTTCGCTATATGTACCTAGCTATTTCCATATAGTAAATACTGAGATTCTTTGAGACTTGATCTACCAACTAGTGTTCCTCACATAGAGGGGACCAGGGGTCGACAATTCATAACATACCTCACTCCCGGTAGTACCCTGCAATTCCCTGTCACCATGACCAGCAATTCAAATAACGCAGCATATAACGGGTTAGTCTTTTATTATGTCAATGAATTCTGAAAATTCATTCATATTCCTAATGAAAAGGGTTGTCACCCAACAGTATCACTCCGTCTAAGCCAGATCACCGCTTTTCCAACAACCCGCCGACTCCAGACCCTGTCGACAGCCAGAGCCTTAGAGCATACCGCCTTGCCGGCTATGAGAACGGACCTAACAGCGTGCCTCTCCCAAACGTTCAGCATCAGGGCCTTAGTGACATCAAAGCGGCTCACAAGACAAGGGTCGCCGTCGAGTTGAATGCCATTCAGAATCGTCTCGACTGATCGTGCTAGGGGATGGTGTACTTACTAGACGTCAAGTGATTGCCACCGTTGAGCTACCTCTAGATGCTGTGATATGTGGTTGAAAGGAATGGCTCGGGAGCATAGTCATTCTGTTGGAAAGAGGTTAAGACTCGAAACGATCTCCTTAATATCTAACATTGTTGGGAGCGCGACCTGAAGACCGCATGTAGTGTCTGCTGGTCGGTTTCACCGGCTGTGGAGGGTAGTCTACTCGAATTTCCCTTCTTTTACGTCCTGAGATGATGGGTACCTAGGTACTTTCTATCCAGGCCACATCAATCATTCGGGGTGCCTATACTACCCATCGTCTTGGTCCATCACCACTTTTATGTTTCCTGCGTATGTGGTCCTTGACTTAAGTATACCCCATACGATACTTAAGTTGAATCATCACTTATAATCCTGTTCTGCGTAATCTCTACCTTACAAGTACCCAGTTCCCATCTTTCAGCCTGTTCTGGGTTCAGTGGACCCGCCCAATGACCGCTGTAGAGAGGGGACGTAGGAAATCCACGTACTGGAAGACCATTCGCGAAGATAAAATCAACTGATGTTAGTCTATTATTCGACTTTGCCGATAAAGCGACTCTATTGTTTCGATCAATAGGTACTAGGTAGGTACCTAGGTTGAATCACCCAAATTCTACAGATTAATCACACAGAATTACAAGTGCGTTCCAAGAATTATTGTAAGATTGAAGAATACAACAACACATTCGCCTGCCAGCTCAAGTCACCGCACTCCTTCCGTATCGCCGTCTAAGTCTTGTAGTCATTACACTCCATTAAAGACGCAACTCATCGTAAATCCCTTCGAGGCCGCTGCCCTTGGCTCTCCTATGCCTTCCTTCTGACCCTTCTCCTGCTATCAAGCCCCATAGTCTTAGGTACCCAGTCGTTGGGACCCATTGTCCCCACTCCACTTCACGAGTGTCCTCCAGCCACACCACTGTGGGCCCCGGAACCTCCGGCAGGCCCCGATCCCATCGGCGTCAGTTCGATGGACTCTGCTACGTGACTCCCTGCGCCTTCGTGTCCTACGGCCTGGTTGCCCATTGAAGTGGCGTCGTGTCGATGAGGTGGGTCCATTGACGATCTTTGTTGCCCGTGTGAGGTATCCTGGCCCTCGAGAGAAGTCGGCCGCTGGCGAAGGTGTCGCCGTATGTACCAGCCGGATAAGATGGTTGATAGGGCCGCGAGTACAAGGGCCACAATTGCCAGTACTAGTGAGGGTATGTTGAAGTTGTTTGTGCCAGGTGCCTCCGGAGTTGATGGAGTTGTGGGGAGTGACGGCACGGGCAGAGCCCCTGGTGTACTTGTTGATAGGGATTGTGCGGTCGGGAGAGTAAGGTGAGGAGGTGAGGAGGTTGGTTCAGTTGGGTTGATGATTGTGAGGGATGGAGTAGGTTCAATAGGAGCTAGTATCTCGGCGTCCTGCTCTGGTATAGCTTGGTCCTCGTTTAGTCTTCTGGTAGAGTCTCGGAGTGTCTGTGTTTCTCCGTTGGTTTCGTTGAGGGTGCTATTCTGGCCCGAGTGGTTGATAGCCGACATTTTGGTAGTTTGGGAGATGGTTTAGTCTTGTTATTGTTTTCTGTGGATTAGTCGTGTAAGCTTGATATCTATGATAATCGTAATAGGGGACGCTTACGGTTGAAGTCTCTTTAGTCGTATTAACAAGCCCCTTCCCGAAGAAATGCGAATCGTCGCTATCGTAGTGGGTGTTATTGATGGATACGTAGAAAAGGGAGAAGAGCAGTAATATAGGGTTGGTACCTAGGAAAGGAAGATGACGAGGGAGACGAGGTGGGAGAAAAGAAGAAAGAGAAGTGAGTAGGAGAGGTAGAAAGAGAAGAGGAGTAAGAAGGAGGTATGTTGATGGGAGGAGTGAAGAAGGAAGGAAAGGTGCTGTTGTTAGTGCGAATAGTAGTTGTAGAGTTGTAGTGTTGGTGATAGTTGTGAGTTGATAGGGCCTTGAAGTTGATGATAGTCGTGAATTTGATGATAATGATATTGATCTTAATGAGGATTGTAAAGTTGAAAGCAGAGGTAAACCTAGGGTTGCTGAGGAGTATTCGTATTTATGGAATGGATACGGAGCCGAGCTGTTGTAAAACTTGATTCGGGCGGAATGAGTGCTTTTCTGATTCTTTGTATCATACACTCGCCACGGTAGAGTAGGTGAGAAAGATAGGTGATCAGGAAAAGCTGAGGTAGGAGTACGTGTGCATGCGCTGCGGAGTCGACCTGGATCTTGGCTGGAATTGAGGCAACACATGTTGGCTCGGCTCCTCGTTTGCCGTCTCGGCATACAAGTCATGATAAGTTCATGAGCCATCCGAAGTTTGAAAGTTGTGAGTGCTGGGCAGCGAGGTGGCCCTCTTCAAGATGGAAATCAAATTTCACAGGAAGGACTCCACGGACCGCTACAGCCAATGAACAGAGGGGGATGGTACCTCCAGCACGGCTAATAGTTTCCGGAGGGAACAGATGAAAGCATCGGTGGCGTGTTCAGACTCACGATAGTGACGAAATTGAACAGCCGAGAACTGCCGGGCGGAAGGACTCGGTAACACCAACACGCTGAAGTGATTCAGGAAGAGACGAAAACACATTACTTGTGTGATGAATCGGTAGGTAATAGTAAGATATCTCTCAGTCACATTGTATGGGATGTGTTCAGCAACTAGTGCGAGCAACCTTGGAAGGACATGAGAGTCAGGGGCTCGCAGAGAATGACACACTAGAGCGCATGCCATATCAGCACAGGGCGAGATGTCATTGATAAGCACACATCCATTTGGTAGATGCGAACGTGCGAGATTGCACATTAGTTTCAGGAACTTCAGTCCTTAAAGATGCATGACTTGGTCATGATTGATATTTCATCCCAAGGTATGGGTAACGCTATCCTCGTCTAGAACTAAAGCAGAACACAAAATTGGACCGCCAAATGCAATAGTCTTACCATTCGCAGACCTAATCCAAAATACACAAACAGTGCTAATACAGAAAGAAGCGAGAGTTAATTTAAGCTTGTTGCAGAGTTAACTCCATCCCACATGCTATCTCCTTTGTGTAACTGCAGAGGCTCTTAGTGACGGCTTCTAGCGGGATAATGAAACTTATTAACACATCACTGAAAGCCTAGCAGAGAATAAGAATCAATTACGTTATAGTAGCAGTAGTAGGTATCCAGAGAGTTGACTTGGGAGAGTTGGTGGCCATTTCCGATTGGATGGCTGAGACAAGGGAAAGGACAATAGAATAGCATGTATAGATGCCGAGAATGAAAGGAACTCTGAATTTTAGATAGGAAACTCATGAGACATAAGTTAACTTCTATCAATACTAACATGGGCGACTTAAATCAGTTCAGCGCACATCAACGATGTCCATAGTTGCCACCCACTGCACACCGGATGAAAAGGGGCTATCAGAATAACAGGAAGTTGAAAACAGGTGGGGTCTAAATTGAAATAGATACGCGATCTCGATCTTACACAGTAGCTTATCTTTGTCTTGCTCGCTATTTCTCTTAGCAACTACTTCTTTAAAGCATATTTTAGATACAGATTAGGTCTTATAGATCCCTTTATCCTACCTAATGCTACTAAGTTTATGTCCTTAAAGTCTGTTATCACGAGCACCGTTCTCACCTTCGCTTCATAATTCCGCTGAAAGGTGTAGACCAAAATTCCCCGGTCGTATCCGAAATATGTAGAAGAATCCCTGGCTAATTGGAACTGCCTTAGAATGCCGCCCATGACACTTGAATGACGATGAGTTAGCCATGAAATCTACCTAATATTTGAAAAGAACAAGGTAGGGCTGCGGATTGCCTCAGTCGTCTAGAGGAACTCCTTACTTCCGTAAGATTAATAAGAGAGGTAGTATTATAAGAGGTAAGTATGATCCTATAGGACCCCAATAAAAGGATTCTTATCCTTGCTATTTACGATACCATATTGTCGGGTCGAAATGCCTTTTGGCTTATCGGGATACCAGGACCGGCTAGAAATAGCACGGACTCCGGACTCGCATGAGCTGAATCGGCTATCTGTCGCTGCATTCTACACCATTCCCAAAGTAGGGCCTTATTACAGGGGAGGTGTGAATATTGGGGCGGCCACTTCTCATACACCACGCTTGAGGGAAAACTGTCATGAGAGGTATCTATTTAAAGACGTGTCAGCCTTATTGTTTCTTTACTCCTACATGAGGCAGACAACTAGGGCTGTAAAAAAGTTTACAATCTGTTGGTCAATTTTACGAGTTTGGAAGTATAACTAGGTACCTTGTATACAAGCCGTGACGAGTAGTCTACTATGTTACTATCTTCAGTCATTTAGTTTTATTTCATTATTGTGAACACTTCACAGGCAATGTCTTGCCAACCTCTACCAACCGTAGAGCAGGTCGATCCGTCGGGTTCGAAGATTGCCTCACAGACATCGCAAGAAATGGGAAACACCTCCGCACCAAATTTAGATACGAGCACTGATCCGAATGCCGGAGATAGCGTTATGAGTGTCGACACAATCGTTTCATCACAACAACCGGAGATTATGGCTGAACCAGCCGAGCGGAGTTCTGACAACGTCGAAAAGCAGAAAGTCGAAATAGGTAAAAGGAGGCCTACAAATAAGGTAAGCATACGGGAAGTTGCGTACTTTGAGTTTCATTCTATCTTTCATATCATGGCGGAGTGGTTCGCTGGCTTCAAGTTATCTCATTGACACCTTGAAAGATACCTTCCAGAAAATCGACATTATCATTTTGCAACTCTATTAAAGCCAAATTTGAAAAAGCATACAACAGTACGTTTGGTCGCTGGGTGTGGTCATGGGAGCTCGTCAATACCATCCTTGCTACCTTTGCGATGATTTCTCTAATCGTCCTTCTGTCTGAATATAATGATACACCTTTGAGTCCTTGGGCTCTTGGAATAACTCTAAACGGTGTTATTGCCTTCCTATCAGCTATTTGGCGACTATGTATGATGTCAGTCGTGGCAGAATGCATGGGGCAGCTCAAATGGAAGTGGCTAGATCGGCCAAGGAAACTACTGGATCTCCAGATATTCGATGAAGCTGCTCGCGGTATCCCAGGGTCGCTGAAACTGGTAATGCGGAGATATCTCACATTTGCTCAAATAGGGGCTGTCTTCATGGTCCTGAGCATTGCTTTCGACCCGTTTGCCCAGCTTCTTGTGGACTACCCGACCAAGACGATACGAGTTCGAGATGAAAGAGTTCAAATGCGTCGAGCAGTTCAATACGCCCTGGTTCCACCTGATGAACCTTCGGGTAAGCTGTTTTCTGCGTAACATTATACACATCAAACAAGAAAGCGTAATACTAAACGTCAATAGTCCGCCAAGACCTCCATGACAACCGTCTCGATCACTATCTCATTCAGAATGTGCAAGCTGCAATGCTTCTGCGTAGCCAAAATCAGTTCGAAAAATTCTATGGCTCGCAGCAAAGATGCCCGTCCCGGAATAACTGCACTTGGGACGTGTTTACGACTTTGGGAGTTTGTTCAAAATGCGCCAACCTTACCGACTTCATGGACACTAATTGTAGGCGTCTAACTGGTAATACGACGAACTGCTCATACACTTTCCCTGGAATTGCCTCCTTCCATATTGAATCGAATCCCATTAACATGTCAGCCCCGTGGTTTGTCACAAAGGAGATACCGAACAACGCGTCTGATCAACTACTCGGTGTCGGAAATCCTATTATCGCGGTGGCAATGCTCAGGTTGCCGATTTTCGACTTGGGGAATGCTAGCACCTACCACTTCTACCCACCGAGGAACGCAACCGCATGTGCCCTGTATCATTGTGTCCAGACTTGCACCGGAAGCACCACAAATGCCCAGGCTGTGGTAGAAGTACACAACGAATGGACTAATACGTCGATGGATACATCGGGAGAAACTACAGACATTATAATGACGCCATCCAAGAAGGATCTGCACATTCCGAGTCATGTCCAGTACAATATGACGACTTATTATGTCCCCGCGAAAGTTGCCCGTCTCATCAAGGAGTTTTTCCGGTCGCAACTTGTGGGCAATATAACAGCCACCGCAGTTAAGTCTTCTGACAATCAGACTATCACTAGTATTCACCCGGCACTCGACACCTCAGTTTACCTTGTAAATCCTCTTGCCTTTGCTACCTTCACCTACGTAGGCGGGCAAGTGTACTTGTTGTATGACAGTATATCGACGGCCATGACGCTCTACTACCGGACTCTCCAGGAGAATTCCAACTACTCTGTCATTGGCTACACCAATAATGCAGTGCCTGTGGTGCAGGTTCGTTGGTATTGGATCTCTCTTCCATTGCTCATGTATGTGCTATCTCTTATCCTGGCTGTTCTCACACTGTGCTTCGACCAGCCACTTGCACCGGGATGGAAAAATTCCAGTTTGGCTGTACTATTCCATGGACTCAACAAGATAGAGAGATTTTCAGAAGTTCGAACATTGACTGCAATGGAAAAGAAGGCCGAAGGAATTGAAGTTCGACTTCTAGGTGACGCGAAAGTGTTGCATTTGGTCGAATCTTGATGGGATCCGCTCCGCTATCACTATCATATAAAAGGAGTCAGCTATTACACATGGAATAGAAAGGGAAGTATCATGATAATAGGAAATTGAAAACATCCCCCAGGAGTTCGGCAATAGAAACAGAAATACACAGAGTTTACCTTATTCTCTTAATATCGAAGAGGTTTGTTGGCAGTATGCATGAATCTCAAGACACGAGTTGTAGGATGACTTGAGAAAATGGATCGATTCGTCTGAGTCTGGTTGCGCGGGTACTTCTCGGCCGAATTGCTTGGATGCAACTGGTTCCTCTATCTTGCGTCGGGCTACTTCGTACCCGCACTATAAAGGTTCTTGCATTAGGTAGCGAAGATTTGGATGGAATCGTTTTCGTCTCCTCGATCGTAGGTGATCGCTAGGATCTCCGTCGCAGAATCCAGCAATGTAAGCTTGAGTGGCCAAATCGCAAAGTTCGCACCCGGCATCGCAGGATTCTTAATGTCATCATATGTTCGGGATGCGAAAACGGCTAGGCCGCCCCCAGGAGATGAACCGAAACCGTTCCATGGTGATTTATCACAGAAGCCAAGACAATCGCAGACCGAGCCCTGTCAGAAGAGTACGCGTCACAGCTTCGAGATACCATTTTTCTTTGCCAGGGGCAGCCAGCCACAGTGGGGTTCGTCATGCAGAAAGCCTGCTGTGAGATGGCTGCTGCGGTAGTAGGGCTGATATTAACTCCGGGCACTGTAAATAAGTACCGTCGTCGGATGGGAAGCGTTAGGCAGATTGAAGGAAGTCCCCTATTCTTGAGATATGAAACCCTTGTGCGGATGATAAGCCAATGTAAGACTACTTGTAAATTTATGTATACCTATTCAATCATATCTCGCTACTTACGCTGTGAGATCACTGTACGTCGAGCAAAGTGTGCCTTGCTTCC
This sequence comes from Hypoxylon sp. E7406B, assembly GCA_000931505.1. Lineage (NCBI taxonomy): Eukaryota > Fungi > Ascomycota > Sordariomycetes > Xylariales > Hypoxylaceae > Hypoxylon > Hypoxylon sp. E7406B. Next base: position 218,670 of record JYCQ01000122.1, on the reverse strand, counting down.
AGACCCCCCTGATGTTAAGCGTGTTGTCAATTTCTTCAAGGGGGTTTCCCTCCACCAAAACTAGATCTGCCCTTAGCCCTTCGGCGATTCTACCTCTATCATTGAACCGCAGCCTTTTGGACACCAACGCAGTACCTGACCGCAATGCTTCTTTTGGAGTAAACCCGCATTTCTTGACCAGGGTAGCCAGCTCGTGGTGTGCGGAAAGGCCAAAAGCGGTCCCTAGGGCCGGGCCGGCGGAGTCGGAGCCACTAGACAAGGGTTTCTGTCAGTCAATCTTTCGTTGCTTCAACTTTCATTCCACTTACAGGATGATATCGACTCCTGCCGCTTTCAGCTCTCGAACGCTCTGGTAGGCATATTCTACTCTAGCGCCGTCATTCCCCAAGGCCATACAGTCGCAAAGTCTCTGTTTCCCCTCGGCGCTCAAGAGCTTTTGGACTCGAGGATCATGAGCGTATCTCTCCTGATCTTTCTGACCTTCCTTCGTCAAGCTGCCTATTGCAACCAAGGTTGGGTTGCAGTGTCTACGTCCAGAAATGTTAACTCTCAAGCACTGCACTGGGAAATTGTAGAAGCTCAAATGGGAAAAGAAAACATACGCATTATTGGCTAGATACGCGTCGATGACCTCTCTAGTTGGCGGCTTGTCACAGAAAGTGTGCGTCAACCCATCGACGCCAGTGCGTAAGATATCTATCGTCCCTTGAAGGCTTGTTGCGTGAGCAACTGTGAGGAAGCCGTGCTGGTGGGCAGTATCAACGAGGTGCTTCTGAAAGTCCAAGGACGGTAGCTCAGGCTTCACGATTAAGCCGTTGCCATCTTCGTGCATGAGTTTTATATAGTCGGCTTTATCAGCGATGCGATCTTGTATGTAAACGTCGATGTCAGCTCGATCTCTCAACTTGGGCCAAGTAGCAATTTTAGCCCGTGTCTGATTCGATGTAAGCCTCAGCTGCTATAAATATCGGGGTTAAGAACACCACGAACCTCTTCGGATTTGTCATGAGCAGTTACAACAGCTGCAGGCCACCCTCCTAGTATAGTTGCGGCTGCACTGCAAGTTTTGAAGTCAGCTGAATCCAGATCCTGCGCGGCTTGCGCTCTCAGTATGGGGACATCTTCGGCCTCCTGATGCATATTGCAGAGAGTAGTGACGCCAAATTTCAAGGCCTGTCTTAGAACAGTCTTTTCCTCATCAATATGTGCATGTGCATGGCCGTCCACGATCCCAGGGATGAGCGTATGACCCGGCTTGGAGACGACAATAATTGACGTGTCAGAGACACTCAATTGCTCCTTCGATACTTGTTTGATCAAGCCGTTCTCAACAAGTACGCTCCCACATGGGATTTCGTTTTCGCCATCAAAGATGCGGACATCCTTAATGAGGAGAGCCGGCATTGTTGGGAAAGGGGTAATTATAATTCAACAATCTATTGCGTTCTGAGACTTGGTATCAGGTAGGGGGTACGATGAGTAAATAGCTCGTATACCTAACCCAGGTACTTATGCTGTTGTATTATAGCGGTATGAGATCCGTGTGGGGTGTCAAGACGGCACTTTATCGGACATCCGGCCTTATACAGGATTCCTGTTAGGCCGTTTCAAGAGGCTTGCTTATACTAACCTACTGATTACAGCACCTTTTCCCTAGACGCCTCGTTCTTCCGTCCGTATCTTCGTGGACTTTTGTCGCGGCGAGCCGTGCTCGCTTCTCGGCCGTGCCTTGTCTCCGTTACATCGCGACAAATCTGACGCCGACCCGCTTCGTAAATACCGAAATATCCGGTGGCCGCAGCTCAAATTGGGCATACGGCATCTCGCTGGAAGGTCTAGACTGGCGAGTCCCATAAGCAGATAGCTGAAGCCTCGGGTGCACAGCATATAAGCTGACTACATTTCCTGCCAATTCCATGCCCTTCCTAACTAACCCCCTGTAATGCTCTCGTTACGCACAGAACAAGCCTCAGAACAAGCCTCAGCACAAGCCCCATGTGATTCCTCTCATTGTCATCGGGCGCTTGAGATCTGCCATATACTCCCGGCACGGGACAGGCCGCCGTAATGGTAGTCCTGCCTCGCGTTAAGCATATTTAGTTTCTCTGGCGCCTGTCCACGAGAATCCCTAACAGCGCCATCCCCGAATCCCAGAAGTCTTGGAGCTTTGATGAATTCCCCTAGGCGTGGCGGAATTTCTCGTTGGGAGGGAGCTAATGGATCGGCCGCCGAGCATATGTGCACGTCGGAAAGAGTACCGTGTAGCAAAATAACCTGTTCTGGGCGTCTTAGCTTGTATCTAATTAATCGTTCATTATTATTATGTCTATTGTGCATCTTGATAGATGTCATTATCCTGAATACCCTAAGCCCAGTCCCTCCCGACCAGCCAGTTGTTTTAAAGTGCATCATGTATTCTCCTCATTCAATCCTTAAGCCCTTAGACACACTGCCAAATTGTGCATTAAGGATGTCGAAAAGGTAATTCCGCTTATGGTTCCAGGTCCCGCTCCCAGCTTGAGGGAATATTGAATTCGCAGTTTGAACGTACGTCGAGGACAAATTGAACACATCMCCCCTCCGCATCGTCCCCGGGTTGTCGAGGCGGGGAACTGCAACTTGGGCACCCCGGCGCTTCAGGAGGCTCAATAGCCGAACCAGTAGCTGTCCTGTGACTTCGGCTCCGAGCGTCCACGAGGCGTTGACGTAGCCCATGATGAACATCAGGTTGGGCACGTCCTGGATCATGGCCCCTTTCCATGTAAACTTCTGAGCGACATCGATCTCGCGGTTATCTACCGAGAGCTTGATACCACCGGCAAATTGTAGCTTCAAGCCTGTCGCCGCGACAATGATGTCGGGTTGGACGGTCTTTCCCGATGCGAGCTGTATCTCAGTCGATGTCACGTTCTCGATCGTATCCGTGATGACATCAGCCTTTCCGGAACGGAGCGCAGCGTAGAAGTCTCCCCCGGGAGAGAGGCATAAGCGTTGCTTCCAAACGCCGTACCGTGGGTTGAAGTGAGGGTTCCAACTGATATTGGCTGGGAGCTGCTTGATGGTAGCTTCTTGTAATAGGCGTCTGATTTTATCTGGGAAGATCATACAGTAGCCATAGAATACCGAGCCCCAGAAAATACTGCGGAAACGCTTAAACCACTTCGCAGCACCCGAAGGAAGAATTTTGTTAATGAGTTTAACAAAGAGACTAGTCTCTCTCTGCACTCTTGGAGCTGAGATGATCCAGGTCGGACTCCTCTGCAACATTGTGACCCTCTTCGCCTTTTCAGCCATTGCTGGTACTAGGGTGACAGCTGTTGCACCGCTTCCAATGACGACTACATCTTTTCCTGAATAATCCAAATCCTCTGGCCAGAACTGTGGTTGGATTACCGGACCGCTGAAACTGCTCAGCCCAGGAATGGTAGTTTCTAGGGGGTGCTCGTAATCGTAGTATCCAGTGCCCAGCACGCAGAACTTGGCGTGATATGTCTGCGTCTCCCCCTGAGAGTTCGTCACCATGAGACTCCAACACTTGGATGCCATACTCCAGTCTGCCGTGATGACTTTGCGGTTAAATTGAATCTTCTTGTCGATGCCGTATAGTTTGGCTGATTTCTGCATATAAGCACGTATCTGCTCGCCGCTACCTAGTCTTTCTTCTCTTGTCCATGGGTTCCAGGAGAAGCCAAATGTATCCATGTCGGAGTCGGATCTTATACCGGGGTAGCGAAAAAGATCCCATGTTCCACCCATTTGGCTCCGGCCTTCTAGGATGACATAAGAAGTTCCCGGTGATTTAGTTTCAAGATAATATGCTGTGTTGATACCGGAGATGCCTGCTCCTACGATAATGACATCGAAGTTAGTAGGGGGTGAGTCCTCGGAGGCCTCCTGAAGTTCCTTCATATTGGAAAATATGAAAAGGGGGTTGTTATCGTAACAGTTGAAACAGGCTGGCCAGTAAGAGACTTTAGAGCATGAAATAAGGCTAGACACCTTAATGTCTGTCTTGACAGGCAAACTTCGTATATGAACAAACGGAGATCCAAAAAAAAAAAAAGGAAGATTTCAAGGTTGGCAGGAATACTCAAAATATTTAAGCGCCTCCTTAGCAAGGGATAAATAAATGTGGAGTTGATCCGGCGAACTAGACGGACAGACGGGCCATCATAAGTTACCGGGTCCGCCGTTGTTCCGTTGTTTTATCCCGTTACCTTCTTCAGTGTCAAGGACCTTCTGGCGGACCCAATAACAGATTTAAAACAGCCCTATACATGGTGAGATTCTCAGGGGCTGAGGTCGCATTCTGAATGCGAGTCTTCAATAAAGTCCTAAACATAGCCGGCAGGAAGGGAATCCTGTCAGGGATTTCACCTATTCGCCTCAGCTTGCCAATCAAAATTGACATAGTCAAAGAGAACAAACAAATTCTAGGCAACCAGAATAGCAACCAACCTCGGCAAGGTAGAGAAGTGTAGCCATTGTTGAAGGTTGACGAATCTAAGTCAAGGTTTCAGAAGCCTCGGTACCCCACTGTTCCTAATATTGGTTCCGAGCGCATTGACCACCTCTGTACCGCCGCTAGTCGCATAACCTTAAATTAAAGATTAAAATCTGTATCCTAGAGCACAGACCACCTGATGCAGCTCAAGCACTACGATAAGCCCCTCTATCAAATTGTACCCCTCCAAATTCGATAAGGGAAAAAAAAGTTGAATGCGACAGGACGACTGCAATACTTAGACGAGAGTCTTCCTCTTCAAAAGCAGGATTTAAAAATGGCGCCATACGATAGCGACTCATCTGCTGGCGAGGAGGATGATTTTACCGAGACCAATGTGCTCCTTGGGTACGCGTCTAAGGACCCCAGCGACGAGAGTATAAGTCGTCTAGGCGGTCGTCCTGTAAGTGAATATCCATAATCTGTCACTATTATAGCATTACCCACAGCTGACTTGACTTCTAGGAATGGCTTGACCCCAGTAACCCTCCCTCAGCCGCCACCGCGCGTTGTAAGATTTGCAAGGACTTAATGGTACTCCTACTACAACTAGACGGCGAACTTCCAGATCGCTTCCCCGGCCATGAACGACGGCTGTACGTCTTCTCCTGCCGGCGCAAGAGCTGTCGCCGGAGAGAAGGGAGCATTCGCGCCCTCCGAAGCGTACGGATAGCCTCTGGTAGCGCAGCTATTAATGCCACCACAAAACCAACGAAGGACAAGAAGGAAGAGGAAAAGGCGAAACCGATAGATGAGGCACCGAAGCCTCCCTCCAACTTAGGAGAGACGCTCTTTGGCGCAAAGACCATAGGCTCACCCTCCGGCTCTGCCAACCCATTCTCTACAACTGGTACTTCCTCAGCCAGTAGTGATCCGTTCGCTACTACCAGCAATCCATTCAGCAGTCCCTCCCCGGCGCCCGCCGACCCAAAACCTGAACCAGAACCAGAACCCAAGAACGCCTCCTCAGCAAACGAGCAGCTCAAATCCCTCCCCAAAACTTTCGCAGAAACCCTCTCCCTCAACAACGATCAGCCCCAAACACTTCCCACACCATCCGAGCCCTGGCCCGCGGAGGCCGACCAGCCATCCCCATACCCCATCTCGTACCTCTCCGAAGCCGACTACGAAACCCTCGACCCGACGCCAGCTCCCGTGCCGCAGAACACGCGCATGGACATCGATTCGGAAAGCAGCAGCGGGGGTAAAGGTAGCGGCAAGGAAGACCGCGAGGTGTTCGAGTCGTCCATGGACGCCGCCTTCCAGCGGTTCGCGGACCGGCTGGCGCAGAACCCGGAGCAGGCCATCCGGTACGAGTTCGGGGGCCAGCCGCTGCTGTACTCGAAGACGGACGCTGTGGGCCGCTTGCTCGCCCCGCCTACTACTTCCAATGCCAACGGTGCTGGTAACGGAGTCACAACCACGACGGGTGGGTCTGGAGGTATGCCAAGGTGTACCAACTGCGGCGCCCCGCGTACTTTCGAGGTGCAGTTGACGCCGCACGCCATCACGGAGCTCGAGGCCGATGAGATGTCGCTTGAGGGAATGGACTGGGGCACGATTATTGTGGGCGTTTGCGAGCGGGATTGCCAGGCTAGAGGGGTGGCCGAGGGAGAAGTCGGGTACCTGGAGGAGTGGGCTGGTGTTCAGTGGGAGGAGTTGACTTCTGGTGGTGGGCGGCGGTAGTGAAGTAAGCGCATGTTATTGCTTTCTGTTGTGTAGTCAGGGTGAGCGTCAGGGAAGAGTGGGTTTAAAAACTTGATATCATAGAGTGGATATACGAGATATGCCCGTATTAAGATTCGTATGCTTCATGTGATACCTTAATTAGAGCACACTTCTAACTGAACTAACTCGTACCTATGGCCTAAAAGGTACTTGACAAGATTCCATGCCAATAATCGGTTTCTAGGCGTAGAGAAGAACAGAGATGGAGAGCTTAGTATCACACATAAATAGAGCAAGGTCATTCAGATCGTCATTTTTATTCATTTCTGATTTCTCATGACACGACCGCCTATCTACCGACCGGTGGAGCAAGCAGCACATCCCTCAAGTCCAGAATCCCTGAACTATCGCCCGTAACGCCAAAGACGTGTTTCCGTCTTTTTCCCAATGCTGGTTTAGTTTCATCGCCGTCGCCATCGCCGTTGCTGTTATTACCGTACCTAGACCAGTCCCGCAGACACTCCAGGCAAGATTATACGGTTTCCTCCCAGGCCCGTCTGATGACTCTCGAAAACATGTCTACGTTGACATCCTCACGGACCTCGCTCTTCTTGGCTTCGTTTTCGGGGTTCCTTGGGATCTTAACCAGGTTACCCTCATCGACCTTCCAGCCAGCCGTCTCAGTCACGAATTTGAGCGCAGCCTGGCCTTCGAGACCCAACCATTGCTCCAACACGGACAGCTCGATCTCGCGGTAAGCATGAGAGACAAGTGTCGCGATACGCACACGGATCAGCTCCTCGAAGCCTTCGATATCCGTCGTCAGATCGGCGTACAGGTCATCCGAGTCGAGGGTCGCCCAGAAGCGCGCGTACTGCGCTCCTTGGAGTTGGTTGTTGAGTTCCCGCAGCTTGGAGATGGCCTCGGGGAGCTCAGCGCGGGGGTTAGGCGCCATGAGGTGCGGCGGGATTAGGTGAAGGGCGAGCGCGAACTGCGGTGAGGGGAAGCACGTCAAGGCCTTAACCAAGACGTTCGTGATGACTTCATCCTTAACGCGGTCGGGGTTGAGCTGGTACCTTATTTTCGATGATTGTCAGCCAGTTCGCCTCATCAAATTCGGAAGAGATGAAGGTGTGAGCAAAGCAAGGAGAAAGCCAACTTGTGAGGTCAGATAGAGCTAATAAAAAACATCAAAACGGCGGGGKCAATAGAACCTCGTCGCCGTTGGTCAGGKAATAGGAAACGTGGATTATTTGATCATCATCCCAGCCAACAAGAGACCGCCATATATCCCATCTTCATGTGTCTTTCGTATGAAAACACTCACAGCTTCAGTAGTGTCCGGTTCGCATTAGAGTCTGTGTATCTGTTCTCGCACTGGTGGCGCAGGTAATCTTCGAGGTTGCCTACGGCTTCGGGGTTGTACCGTTCCAGGCCGTTGATAATGTTGCTGACGTCCTCGGGACGCTCTTGGGGGTCTTCGGAATCCATCTTGGAAGTTAGTCGCGAGGAGCTCTTAGCGATTCTCTTTCACGATGGTCGACGTTCAGGAGAAAAGTCGGATTTGGTGGGGCGGCGATGAACTTGATGAAGTTTTGGAATTGTGCTGTGTGCGCACTAGCCCTGAATAGGAATAGTGCATACAGCTATCGCAAATATTATACTAGCCCCACCTCAACGTGGACATGCACCTAAGCGATCATGATATCTACATGTACATACAAGCCCGACGTCTCTTGAAATCTTCATTCTCTATAAACATCTAAACGTCTGCTATTGTAAGCTATACATCAATCAGCAAGAGGATCCATTATAATAGCCTTATTTATTTATCTTATACTACTGGTATCTCTACGCCTCGCGAATCATCTCTATTTCTACCAACTCCTCACTAGCCCAGCCCATATGTCCCTACGATAACACTTCTAGTAAACCATGCTGTCTATTCAACAACTAAGAGACTGTGACCAGTCATGTCCTCAGGGACGGGTAGACCCATAGCGGTCAAGATAGTAGGGGCGACATCACCCAAGACACCGTCAGTCTTCTTCAAGGACCAGCCCTTAGGCGCGTTGTCCATGATGAAGGGAACCTTGTTGGTTGTGTGAGAAGTCTTGGGCTTGCCGTCGGGGAACTTCATCTCTTCAGCGTTGCCGTGGTCAGCCGTGATGAAGAGAATGTAACCCTCTTTCTTGCATGCGTCACGGATTAGGCCGATAGCCTTATCAGTGGCTTCGCATGCGATGATGGCGGCCTCGTAGACACCAGTGTGACCAACCATATCCGGGGGGGCGAAGTTGTTCATGACGAACGGGAACTCCTGCTCAGAAAGTCGCTTACAAACTTGCTTGGCAACGCCATCGGCACTCATCTCTGGGGCCTTGTCGTAAGTGGGGACGCTCTTGTTGGAGGGCACCAGATCCTGCTTCTCATCTCGGACCTCCAAGGGGAAGACCTTCTCGACACCGCCGTTGAAGAAGAAAGTAACATGAGCGTACTTCTCTGTCTCAGCGATGTGGACCTGCTTGACACCTTGCTTACCCAGCCATTCAGCCAACACGTTATCCATACGTTGGGGCTCGAAGGCAATCTCGAAGGGATAGTCGACCTTGTATTGGGTCATGGTAACGAGGTTGATCTTAGGGTAGGGGAAGTCTGGTCTAGGTGACCGGTCAACATTTCCGAGCAGTTGGGTGATCTGTCGGACACGGTCTGATCGGTAGTTAAAGAAGAAAACTTCGTCGCCGTCCTTGATTCGGGCGTCCTTTCCACCGACGATGATAGGCTTGAGGAACTCGTCATTCTCGCCCTTCTCATATCGTTCCTTGACGGTCTTCACTGGATCGGAGCTCTCCTCTCCCTCGCCTAAAATCATACCCTTCAGGGCAATCTCGACTCTCTCCCATCGCTTATCTCGGTCCATAGCATAGTATCGGCCAACCACGGTAGCAATCTCGCCGATACCAATCTCTTTTGCTGTGTCGATAAGCTCCTGCATGTAGCCAGCACCGGACTTAGGGTCGGTATCACGGCCGTCGCCGAAGAAGTGGATGTAGACCTTGGGAACTCCGGCAGCCTTGGCAGCCTTCAAAAGAGCGTACAGGTGAGTTTGCTTGGAGTGCTATGTGAGGTTAGCAGCAATACTGCGATATTTGAAACCAACTCAACGTACTACACCACCGTGGGAGACTAGACCACAGAGATGAAGTCTCCCGGTGCCATTCTTAGCTCTCTCTAGGACCCTCTTGATGACATCGTTGCTTGCGAACTCTCCCTTCTTGATGGTCTGGTCAATTCGGACGACATCTTGCCATACGACTCTTCCAGCACCAATGTTCAAGTGGCCGACTTCCGAGTTGCCCATCAATCCCTCGGGTAATCCGACAGCGAGCGAGGAAGCTTCTAGCTCGGTGAATCCGGTCGGACTCTTGGACAATTCGTCCATGACAGGGGTATTGGCGGCGGCGATAGCATCTCCATCTTTGGGAGACTCGGCGGAGGGAATMCCCCAGCCGTCAATCACGACTGTAAGTTCGCAAGGCGTAAAAGATTAGCCAGCCAATCTCAAGATATAGGAGTATATAGCAAGCGAAAACAAAATAATCAGGCTGTCTAGCTCTAGTTATCCGAGCAGGAGGGGCAAGAGAAGTAGACAAAACAGGAGGAGGGGACGTACTCAAACAGGCCTTGTGCTTTGGTGTAGTCATTCTCGGTTTTTCTAATAGTTTATTTGCTTATGATCCGAATCTATTCGTATAGTTAAGGATCTAGGGAAGGGGGAAATGAAGAGAAGTGTTGAGTGATTTTCTACGGACGTAAAGGCCTGGAGTTGTTAAGTGTTGAGATGTTTCGCATGATGGTGGGCTGCTATGGCCTATGCCGCCTATAGTGGGGGGGTTTTCTGCTGTTCCGTTCAATAATCCGTCTATCGATAACGTTGTCACTTATTCCCCTCAGCCGGTAAGATGTTGAAGTTGCGGTATTTCACAGTAGATATAATCTTATATCTATCGATATTAAGATTATAGACATTAATTCGTAGGATACTCAAAATATTCACGGATAATAATTGAAGATTTAATCTCTATTTGTAACGCTATACTGAATTCTAGATTTTGAAGTTTCTGAAATTTTGTACGGATAACCCCACTTTGCGAAGCGCGACCTGAGCTCAACTTCTGTTTGACGTCACCTTCGCAGATCGGAGAGACCCGCGCGAAGCTCCGATGTGGTGGATTTATCCCTGCCAGCCCGCTTTGTACCATTGTATGGCACCAACGATCGAATCATCATCGACACGATTATCGACTTCGACTTCCAATTCTATTAATAAAGTCTAAGGCTGAACTCAGCTACCCGCTCAGCTGCCGTTCTCGCCATCAAGGTTCACTTTTACGTAAAGGACCAAAATCGAGAAACTTGAGGTCCCCGCAGTCATTACAGAATCACCAATTGCAACACATTCGTTACCATTAGGTCTATCTACCGATCTGTCAAGCACTATATCCACGATGGCATCGACATCAACGCCAACGAAAACACAAATCCTCGCCATGCCGGAGGGCCTCAACCCCGACACCCTCGACACGCTCACCGAGCTAGCCGTGCTCCTCGACCGCCTCCGCACACCCACATCCACGACCTCAGGCAGCGGCACCACGCCCGCGCCCACACCCTCGCAACCTCCTCCACCAGCACCTCCCTCGCATAAGATCCCGTCGCAATCGCAATCGCAAACCAACAACGGCGCCACGACAACGACGAACACGGGCGAGCTGTCGCTGAAGGAGATCCCGCCGGCGGCCGACGTCCTCAAGCACCGGTTCCAGCGGGCGCGGGCGCTGGTGCGCAGCCTGCCGGACATGCAGCGCGGTGTCGCGGAGCAGGAGGCCGAGATCGCGGCGCTAGAGGCGCGGCTTGCGCGCCAGCGGGATATGCTGACGAAACTGCGGGAGATGGGCGCGCGGTTGGCGGCGGCGCCCGAGCAGGATGAGGGCGAGAGGGATCGCATGGTCGTTGATTCGTAGGAGCATGTGGCAGGGCAAGGCAGGGCATAAGAGACAAGAGAACGGAAGKGGATTGACTACAGGAACGGGGAAGTAGGGTGCATGTTGGGAACACAGCATGAAAGAAAAGATTTGAGTTGTAGATCTGCATGACATGGAGTTCAGGTGTTCGGGATACGATACCACGAGAAATCCTCGATATGTATAGAGCTGAGTGTTCACAAGGTTATTAATAAGAACTAATCTCCAAATTCGTCTCTACTACCGCGTTATGAAGTAGAGGAAGTTCAAAAAGGAATGCCAAACTCCCACGCTAAACTCCCGCATTTGTACATCAAAATTTTGTATGGGACAGTCTTGGTGGAATTTGAAACGGTTGCAGCTCCGGCCTTCATCAAGATCCTCGCTCACCGAGGACACCCGCTCTCCGCAATATGTCGTCCGTGCTGAGGCTTGGGCTTCCGCACACTGAATTCTTCCATACGTCCTCCGGGATGCGCTTGTCTTCGGGCAAGATAGCCCAGTTCGGGGACGGCTCGCTCTTCAGCCATTTGAAGTCGTCTACCTGATCCCACTGGTTCTCGCCCTTAATTTCTAGCTTGGTTGCCTATTCCAAAGCTGTCAGCAGAGTTATGATTGACGACGTTCTAAGGCAGGGGGGACTCACATAAAACTCGGGGAGCGGCGCGAATCGCATCCCTGAGCAGTCTTCGATTATAGGGTGGCTTGCGCAGTGGAGATACACATCGACATCCTTGCACTCGTGGATGCGAACCTGTCGAGCGGCAACTACCACTATGCTGTTCTGCAGTCCGGTGATGTGTACTGGCCCCGCGACATGGCCGGCGATAATCAAGCTCTGCTTAATATTCTTCAACGCCAGCCCGGCAAACGGCGTGCCGGAACTAGTGGGGGCAGTCATATCCACCACACATCGCTCGAGGTTAGTCAAGCTGCCCGAAGACGTCGCCCTCGAAGCAGTGGAGGGAAGCATGATGTGCAGCCCGGAGTGGTCATAGATGGCGATGTTCTTGGCGTTGGAGAAGCTAGGCCTCCTTACACCGGACTGCTGTTCCAGCTCCTCGTTGTAGTGCTTCGCAGATGAAGCGGCGCTATCTTCAGCGTCACGCTTTGCCGCGTCAGGAACGGGCGAGTGTTTAGACCCAATATTACTAAAGGAGGTTCGTACTCGCGGATCGACTTGTGATTCCGACCCGACAGCAGGCTTCGACTTAAACTTGAATTGGAAGCGTGACTTTGGGGCAAACTTGGCCGTCGTCTCGTTGAGCTTGTCGGTAAGGGCTTTCATAGCCTATATGCCTATGTGTGAGAATAGGGGTCGAGGTTTAATGGAAGATTAATGGCGATACCTGAGCATATGCTCGTTGATCGTATGCAGGGACGTAGTCTCCCGCATCCATGACCTCGTTCGACAAGCGGGATACTCCAGCTAGCACGGTATCGATACAGTCCTGTCGTTCCCCGCCGACGGGGGACATAGTTGCCAAGTCATCGATCTGACTCTGGATAGCTTTGTTGGATTAGCCCGGGGACCTGTCTCGTTGTGTTAATACGGCATCAAAGATCTTACCTGTTATTTCTGCTTGGAAGTAGCGAAAGAATCTTTCTTTGGGGTCGGACATATTGCGATGTGCTACTCCTTCGGCGTGGCTAAGCGGAGGGCTAGGTCTAAAGGGCATAAAAAGTTGAGTTTCCATATTGAAAAAGGGATGAAGTTTACAAAACGGATTTAAGTCAAGTCTGTGAAGCTATTTAAAAGTACCTTGTATTAACTTGCTGCCTAAAATAATGCCTAACAACAGCAAGTTGGTGTCAAGCTCTATGCTAGCTGTGTTGAAAAAAAGGCGACGATCATGATCTGGATGGCGAGTGGGATAGTAGATATATATCTGTTGGAGTTGGAGTTTTTCGGTAGGATGTAACACGAGACGATGTAATGCAATTGGGTAATCGGAACGGGAACGCAGGAGGGCGAAGGAGGGCGGCGAGGGTCACGAAGGTCACTATGATCGATGTGTCGCGATTCCGATTATTTTTGCTGCAGAATGTCGTCGTCGGGTCGGGATGTTTGCATGTAAGTGGCAACACAACCAACAAACCACAATGAGTAGAAGCCTTGGAGAGCACACGATAATGCAGATGATGCAGTGATCATGGAGGGGCACGGCGTGAGTCGAGTGGTCCGGAGAGATCCAGCTTTGGCGGGGTAATGCATGGCCCTGGGTGCCGGGGTCTGATTGGCCAATGGTCTTCCGATTGCTCTCCAACTACCCCCACACGTACTTAGGGTCCAAGGGTCTGAGGGTCCGTGCTACCCTTAAGGAAAAAGCCCCCTAATCACAAATCCGGGGATGTGACGTAGATAGCTTCGTACCGAACAGCGAAGGTGGTCCCTTGGGTACATTCACCCTCCCTCGTCCTCTTCGTCCTAATCCCCTAAATCATCAGATCTCCAACCGGCGTTGATGTTGCCACCCTTATGAACTCTATTATTATTAGCTAGCCAGTTAGCTGTGAGTCCAGAGACCTTCTTGGCTACATGCCTTGTCAGTATTGTTCGCTCAGGAGCAATAGATAATTTTCAAGTTCCACTTCTCTAGAGACGGTTCGAAAGCTTCCCGACGTCGAACAACAAGCTCTGCCAATAGAAGTCGTTCACATGTGCCCTGATAATTCCAGATCTCGAACTTTATAGCTGGTACAGAATCAGGTACGAGTTAAGAGGTACTTACAGGGATCCAGCGAACATGGCACATACGATGGCTTTAGAATCAAGCGACGGTTGGAATTGAGTGAGCCATCACTAATACAAACTAAACACTAACTGTGACCCCTAGATAGCCAATTTTACCTTGTCCCCTATATCCTTCCCCTTTCATGACCAACCCATCTATCTTCCGCAGTTACGCTTGGAGCATATAGTAACTTCGTGAATATAGCGAATCTTTCCTCCCTCAACCCTGATCAAGTTTGTGCTCGCAGTGCCGTTGGGCTTATTCGCGTCAATAAAGGGGAAGTCGTTGAAGATGTCGAGTCCGCCAACCTCCTCGTCGATGACGTAGCGGCGGTTGGTGATCTTGAACGGCTGCGGGAACTCGGGCATCTGGCACGTGTTGGCGTTCGGACGACCGCTGCCCGTGTACATTCCTCCCTCCAGTCGAGCGCAGGGGGTGCCATATGGGACCTTCACTTTGCCGTCGCCCCAGCTGTCGAGGTACGCGTCGCCGGCAGCCTTGATGACGTCGCGGGTGTCGCGCTTGTCCTCTGGGATGGGGTCCCATTTCTCCTGCTTGGACCAGTAGAGCTGGCCCGTCGCGTTGAATGCCCAGTCTCCGTCGTTGGCAACAACTGATTGGATGGTGGTAATCTTGCCGTCTGTGAAGAGCATTCGCGTGTGGATCACATACGGCTCCTTGTTAGTCGCTGCCGAGATCTCGGTGAATGTGGCGCACTCAGTCGTGTCGTGCAGACTACGGTTGAGGTCGATGGTGATAGCCTGGCTCAGAACGCCCTTGCTGATATCCATAGGCGTGTCATTCTCAAGGTAGGAGACGTTGGAGGCCAAAGCCGTCAGCTGCAGGTCTCCGGCGGCTTGAGCTTTGACATAAGCTGCCGTGGCTTCCTGAAGTTGTTCTCTAGTGCATGCCGCGAAGGCCTGCGATGCGAGGCCTGCACACGCCAGTAGTACAGAGTAAATCATGGCTCCTTTCTTGTCTCAACGTGCTTAGGGAATCTGATTACACCTTCGCATCTAGATCTACGCATCATGGCGTTAAGGCTGCCTCTTTATTTTGTAGGATGCGAAGCCGAAAAAGGAGGGGCTCCGAATTTTGCCTCAGCCGCCTCATTTTGGCTTATATCCCGGCTTATTAAAAGGGTATGGCAGTTACAATATATCTGGATGTATCGCTATCTACTGTCTGGTAGGGTAGGCTGGAGGCACGAATACAACCTCCTTTGTATAATTCAGATTGGAGTAGGTAATTTCTATTTCTATACTCACTTTACCACGAATAGACCGTTATTCATGACTCGCGACGTATTTGCCGCCTAGTCCAGTCCGCGGGGGCTCCTGAGACAGGTCTTGTTCCTCCGAGATTCGTTGTGCTGGATCGCGGCAGTTTAGCCGTAATCTCCTGAGATTGCCGGACCCCGAATCGGATAGGCCGCGGTAGTCCTAGGCTTCGGTAATGCGAAGAGAGTGATCAATATAGATACCTACCTACCAAGGGTGGCAAAATAGCCAAGTCTATATATGGAGATAGCCAATCTGGAGACTTAAGTAATCACAGATGACAAGGTCAAAAAGGGGGGGCTAGGATATCGACGTGCAATGTATACAGGTATACATCATCGTATGAAATGTTATATGGTAACTTTCAATTGAAATGCTTTTATAGTAGGATCTATAAAGTTATCCTAGCAATCGATTACTATCCTTCCTTTGCCACGACTTACGCAGCTCAACATACTACTTTCCTTCTGTTCTTCCTCGAGAGCAGTGCCCTGATGCACAACGCTGCCTTTGCAGACATCCACCATACAGGTTCCGCAATTTCCTACGAGGCAAGAAGAATCTATTTCGAAGCCAGCTTCGTTGAGAACCTCTAACAGTGACTTCTCACGAGGCACTTTGAGAACTTGGCCCGTGGCCTTGATCTCTGCCTCAAACGGATCTCCGGTACCAGTTTCGGCGCCGCCAAACTCCTCAAAATGTGTTTGAGAGCGCGGATAGCCTAGTTTTGTTGTCACATCGCGGCAAGCGGTAAGTAGCGACGATGGGCCACAGCAATATACCAACGTCTTGAAGCAGTCATCTCTGCAGTCGTTGGGGGATGGGATAAGTGTAGCCACATCCAACCGTCGACCTTCGCTCTTTGCATAGACAGTTGTCCTTTCAGCTGGTAGAAGGTCGAGGTATGCAGCTTCTTCCCTGCTGCGCACTGCGTAATGTATCTCGAAGTCGGCGGATTTCTTCTCGAGGGCCTTAATTTCGCCAATGAAAGCGGTGACACCAATGCCACCTAAGATGAATATGTGCTTTCTTGGCTCACCTTCTTGTTCGCTACTGAGAATTGGGACGACTGCATTGTGGCCCTTGGCTACTTCCAAGACATCGCCAACTTCGAGACTGTCATGCAAAAATACTGAGCCGCCCCTGGAGTTATCGTCCTTTGCAATCCCTAGTTCGAATGATCTCATGTCGCCCGATACGACCGAGTAAGCTCTCGTGAACTTAGCGTCGGGACCGAATCTCAGGCGCACATGGGGAAAGCGTCCGAACTGTAAATCTCCAGGGTCAATGCTTGAGTCTTCAGACCTAAAGACGAACCTCTGCACTCTGGGTGTTAGCCGGGTCTTCTCAACGAGCTTGTACAACTGCCAAGGCACTGCGAAATCACCCAGGAGTCGGCCTTCCATATTCTCGGTTCCTTTTGAAAGTCGTTTCTGAAACAGGTCAATGAACTCCTTGCTGAGGCCTTCTAGCTGGCTGAGCTCGACTATCGCCTCCATGTTGTTCGTGTCCTTATAAAGGATATGATGCAGTCGTTTGAGTGACCAGCGTGGATTTATACGCTCGATCAGCTCTATTTGATCTCCTTCCTGTACCTCTCCGGGCTTAAGTACGCGATAATACCACCCAGTGAACCCGGTGCTTTGAATTAAGCTAGACATTTTCTTGTACTCAAAGCGATGGTTTAGCTTATAGCAAGGCTGTCTGAGCATTGTGACCTGAATGATAGCTTCGGGCCCTAAGCGAAACTTGTCGCCAACGCAGAGGTTGTCTTCCGAGAGATGCATCGACGATATATTCTCACCAAACGCACCGACCTTAAACTTGTGCCCACGATCCGGCAGGATCTTCTTCCACTCATCGAAATGGCGGGGATCATATTGGTGGATCGCATTATCGGGCCTCTTGTGCATAACATATTGTCGCTCATCGCCAGCGAACCCATTAAGTGTGAGTTGAATTTTGCCTTGTCGGGGCTGCTTGTTGATGGCGGAGAACAAGCCTTTCACGCCCCCGAAAGGTCGGATCTTCCCCGTCCGCAGGCTAACGACAACATCCTTGGGTGGGAGCGGCGCTAGATGAAGATCTCCAGGGACTTGAGAACCCATAGTGGTGGTGGAATGTGGGCTATTTCTCTTGGAAATTTAGGTAAAATGATTCTTTTGGAGTGGAGGGKCAATTGTTAATCCTATGTGCCTGACTCGTTGACTGGAGCTATTTATTCCTAGTACCCACCAAGGCTAACGCAATCGGCAGTTAAAATCAATTGATGTAAGGGATGATCCTGATAGGACCAAGGCTCTATAGATGGTGTTGACTACTACATAGCTGATTACTATGATGGCAATCTTCGGGCCAATAGACAGAGGTTATACGATATTGCATAAAGCCAAGTCCATCCATATCGTTTCTCAATGCACAAAGATCTTGTTCTAAGTGAGAATTCGATGCCTTGACTATGGATTTCCCGAGATACATTTTCATTAATGAAAGAGTGTAGGCGTTACCACTAGGTTGCTCTTTGTTTAAGGTTACCTCTTACCCCTTAATATGCTCTAGTGCGATATTACGCGCGATGCCCCTATTCATATACCTTGTAACAAACGGGAGGTAGCTAAGTTAACGCTAGACTTGAGCTTGTCAATTGCTTCCTAGTCATACAGTTACCTGGCACCGTCTGGATACTTCCGCGGCTACATGACGAAGCCGTGACGATGGGTGGCATAGGGCTCCGGTGCATAATCTAGCTTCGTAGCCCATTTAACGCCCCTTGGGCTCAAGCTTTAGATGGACAGATTTGCCAAGCACACCTTATTCATACTATCAGGTACTGACAAAACTAGATCTAAAAGTCTGCTTGATGAAGTCTAGCTGGTCTTAGTGGCGAGTAATGACTAGATCCTTCCAGGCTTGGAATATTCTCGACCTCCCCGCGATGTCTGGACGATGCATAATGGAGCTTCCCCGCGGAATCAACACCGGATGCTCCAACAAAGTCGTTCTGGAGCAGTGGTATTTCTTGCCACGGAAGACAATATTCATAGGCATACCGGCGCAGGACTGGCTATCACGCTTTGGTGCCATCTGTTAGCCTTCACTGAGGCTACATTCCCACTAGGCGCTATCACATCACCCGAAGTGCGACACTGGATGGTACTGTTATGCTTTCGAAGGATGGGCCATCGCCTATGCCCGTAGATGGGCATTTATCTCAAGATCTGGAGAAGGATAATGCAGTAGCGGCATTGGATCTCAGAGGGAGCACCGATCAAAAGTCAGAATCTACCCGTCCGACACTCGCGTCGATTCAAAAAATCTTTAAAGATGTCAACTGGGAGAGGTCGGCCGTTGGCCCAATGACGAACTGGGACTCGGATCTTCGGCATATTTCTCGCTTTCTCCTGGCTGATACAAGCCCAGCGGTATTGTTCTGGGGGGAATCATCAGCCATCCTCTACAATGAGGCATACCTACCGTTACTTGGGAATAGGCACCCAGATGCGATGGGTATGGATGCCTCTGAGGTCTTCTCTATGATATGGGATCAGCTAGCTGGTCAAATCTCCGAGCAACGTCGCACACGCCGGACGGAAACATGCGAGGGCACTAGGTTGCTCATCGAGAAAAATGGCC
Source organism: Hypoxylon sp. E7406B (assembly GCA_000931505.1). NCBI lineage: Eukaryota > Fungi > Ascomycota > Sordariomycetes > Xylariales > Hypoxylaceae > Hypoxylon > Hypoxylon sp. E7406B. The sequence continues at coordinate 199,823 of JYCQ01000122.1, read as the reverse complement.
ACCTAGAGGAGACTTACTTTGACTGGAAATTGATACCCGTAACCAACGACGAGGGGGATGTTAAAGGTACCTATGGAATACCTTCGGATAGAACTCTGGATGTTATCTGCTCGAGGCAGAACGACTGCATCCAGCGATTATCTCGCCACACCGGGACTGCAAACAATATGAAAGAACTCTGGCAAACACTACTAACCGGTCTGAGCTACAACAGCAAGGACATCCCCTTTGCCTTGCTGTACTCTATGGATGAGCAACTGAGTATTAGTTCTGCGCCAAGCAAACCTAGTTATCCATGTCACCTAGAAGGTACCATCGGTCTCAGCGCAGACCATCTTATTGAACAAGAGTATATTGACCTGTCGTGCGATATTAATGGCTTTGCGCCTACTATGCTCAAAGCCCTCAAACACGATTCGATGATGATCCTGGAGTCCGACGACCCCTCCCTGCATAGACTTCTTGACGGTCTCGGATTGAAAGGACACGAATTACCCTCGGAGCAGTTTGCTATTATACCGATCAAAGACGACGAAAGAATAGCAGCCTTTATGGTTGTAGGCTTGAATCCGTTCAGGCGGTACAATGGCAAGTTCTGCGAATTTCTCCAGCTCGTGGCAGACATCGCGGCACCGCAGGTATCACGAGCTCGGTTATCGGAAGAGGTTGCACGCCATAATGAGCTAGCCAAACGAGCCCAGCTGGATCGAAGAAGAAGCGACATGAGGTTTTCCCGATTTGCGGAATGGTCTATTGTTGGTCTGGCCGTAATCGACGTGGAAGGGAAGGTATTAAGCCTACTGGTCTAACAGCTTCACCAGTGCTTAACGCTAACTATGTCGACAGATCTTATACGCAAATGATGCGTGGTACAAATTCTCGGGATTAAGCCCTGCGGACCAACAAACCCTGAGTTGGTTCGATAGCGTAGTTCCAGAAGATGTTGATTTGCTTCGACAATGGCAAAGGAGGGTGCTCGAACAGAAGAAAGGGGGGACCTTCCAGATTCGCTCTAAAGAGCCATTTCGCCGAGGTCACATGTCTTCAGATCATCGTACGGGTATCTGTGCTTGTTATTCTGATTTAAACGAGTTGAATGAAGTTGAGAGCGTTATGGTCTTCACTATGGATATCAGCGAGCTGAAATGGACTGAGCAACAGCTCATCTCACGTTCCAAGGCGCTTGAGGAGTCTGAAAAGAAATGGCGGAATTACGCGGAACATTGCCCCTTTGGAATCTGTCGTACAGATGGGGATGGAGTTGTTCAATACGGAAACAAGGCTTGGCTTTCATTTTATGGCTTCGAGCCTGATAACATCCCCAAACAGCCGCAGCCGTGGCTACCATGGGTTCGTGAAGACTACGTACAACCATGCTTGGACTTCTTCGCTAAACTCCAACGAGGCCCCGGCCTTGAATCCGTCGAGTTTCAATTGGTGAATAAGACTTACACTATATCTGGCGGCGATAACACTGTCACAAACGGCGCCTACGTCGTCGCCACGGGATTTTCTCAATTCAAGGAGGACGGAACAATCGACCACATGGATTTCTGGGTAACTGACATCAGCGGACAGAAGATGGCCGTCAAGGTTCTTACAGATAAGATGGAGGAAGCCATCAGGTCAAAAATCCAGCAAGAACGCTTCATGGATATGATCAGTCATGAAATACGCAACCCCTTATCAGCAGTCCTGCACTGCAGCGAAGAGATCATCGAATCGATCAAGAAAGGATCCGCGGCATTGGATTGGGTGTTTACTGATAAAACCATCCGTGAATGTGGCAAGTCGGGGAGGGACATTTTGAAGAAGCAGATCAACAGTGCCCTGGACGCCGCCAATACGATTTTATACTGTGTACAGCATCAGAAGCAAATCGTCGACGATGTACTGACGGTCTCCAAGCTCGACTCGGATTTACTTGTGGTATCTCCGATCCCTGTTCAGCCGATGGCGCTGGTTCGCTCGTCTCTGAAAATCTTCGATGCCGAGCTCAAGATGACGGACATAAAACTCAAAATTATCGAAGACGATTCGATATCCAGGCTTGGTCTTGACTGGGTTTTACTCGATCCTAACCGATTCCTCCAGATCGTGATCAACCTCGTCACGAACGCAATCAAATTCACGAAGCCGTCGAAGGTCAGGGAAATAGTTGTGACGGCATCCGCACAGACACATCGACCCCTGGAAAGGGAACTGGGCGTGGAATTCGTACCGCAGCGATACTCACCAGCCACCCCAGTATCAGCCACGAGCCCCCCCACGGACTTACAAGATATCGTAAATCCGGAATCAGACATTTTCCTGTCCTTCAGCGTCAAAGACACAGGCAAGGGTTTGACCAAAGATGAAAAGGCGCTGGTCTTCAATCGCTTCGCTCAGGCGTCGCCGAAGACCCACATCGAGTATGGCGGGTCAGGGCTCGGCCTCTTCATTGCTCGTCAGATCACCGAGATGCTCGGAGGTGAGATAGGCATGGCCAGCAGTCCCGGGTCTGGTTGTACATTTGCGTTCTACATCAAGACTCAGCGGTGCGAGATGCCTCTTTCTTCGCCAGTTTCCACGGAGCCCGTCATTCGACTGAGCCGGTCGCTCAGCATAACCGCCGATGGAACGCCTATGGCATCAGAAGAAGAAGAAGATGAGTATCCTCTAACTTCACGTGAACCGAGTATTCCACGGCCCGAAACATCTCCTCTCAAGGTGCTCGTGGTAGAGGACAATCTGGTGAACCAGAAGGTCCTGTGCAAGCAGCTGCGGAATCGAGATTTCCTCGTGAAAGCCGCCAACCACGGGAGAGACGCTCTTGACGCTGTGCAGGACAGAAAGGGCACCACAGTATCTCACGAGGAGAACCCCTTCGATGTGATCTTGTGCGATATCGAAATGCCAGTCATGGACGGTATCGAGTTCACAAAAGAAGTTCGGAGGCTTGAGGCGGAGGGCGAGCTAGCGGGCCATGTCCCCATTCTCGGGGTTACAGCCAATGTGCGCAGCAAACAGGTTAGCGGCGCTATCGAAGTTGGCATGGTAAGTGAAGTCTACCAAGATCCCTGAGATATGAAATTAACTTTGCGATCCAGGACGGCGTAACGACAAAGCCGTATCGAATAGAAGAACTCATTGCACATATTGGCGGCGTCTGCGCGAAATAGTAGATAGGAGGAGGAAATGGGTTGCTATGCGGTGTGTCATGTTCATTATATATACCCTTGGTCTGCTAAGAGAGCAATCAGATGGGTATTCATGTTTACGATATCATGTGAGTTATAACTGGGACTACGAAGTATTATAAAAGGGCGCTCGCCAATTAAATGGGTATATCATGTCTAAGGCGTACTTATTGGCCTATTGTAGGGCTCTATCTGTTATTTTTTTGAAGCTATCATTTTTAGGAATAGTATCTTGGTCCCTTGATGGGACAGATTCCGCCTAGTTCTATATAGCCACGATTTGCACGCGCGAATCGCTCTTTTTCGGCCGAAGAGCTGATGAAGTGTGATCGCGGGATTACTCTGATATCAGATAGAATATTGCCAAGTATATCATCTCAAATCCACCCTCACTATTCCTACCCTCTCTGTCATCACACCCCGAATGGTCCTCTCTTACTGGGCGAACAAGAGCGACGACGATAAGATGCTCACATTCATGATGGGGACACTCGAGATGATCAAGCAAGACCCTGCTTCAAGGGACCGTCTTGTTCCCTACATCTACATGAGCTACGCCTTTTCACGCTAGGATTCTATCGGCTCTTGTGGCGAAGAAAATAAAGGAAAGATGCAAGAGACTAGCAAGAAATGCGACCCTGAGGGCGTAGTCAAGAAGGGCCATCCGGGTGGGTTTCAACTATTTCCCTGATAGAGTAGGTATATATGATCACTTTGTTGGGATAGCAACAATAGAGAAAATAGGAGATGAGAGTAATACCCTCCAAGCGTAAGGTTATTAGGAGTCGTGTAAGTCGGGAAGCCAGGGATACGTCTTACGAAGTCCTCTTACACTTTGCAAACTAAGTCACAAGTAAGCTATTATCCCTGACATAGCACCTCAGCACGTACTCGCAGGATCATAAATGCATTCAAGGAACCTCTCTGGAGTTCATTCATGTATACAGAAACTCATTACCCATCATCAGACCCCGATCTTCCATCTATAGTGCCACACCCAACGCCATGGATCTAGCCCTGTACGCCACTCGCATGTCCGCACCCCATTACAGCCCTCTTGCACGCCCATTCATCTGCCGTCTCCCATTTAATGTCGGCGTTGCCGGAAACGAATACGGGTATATGTTTATGGGTCGCTTCTTGGCCGGTAGCGAATTTAATGCTTCCCACATCTCCATGATACCAGCCCGGCGCGCGGGAAGCATGCTGTATTGTAATGAGTACAGGGCTTTCCGGTGAATCGGTGGAACAAAGCGACCCGTTATAAGACAGAACAGTACTCGGGGAGATAGGTAATGCTTGCGGATACGGCTGCCCATCTGAAAGTACTGGTGGAACATGGCTGCGAATGTGAGAGGTATAGGCTGCGCAATATTAGTTCTCTCATCTCAAATAAACCAGGCGATTGGACATTCGCATACCTTGAGGTAAATAACAGAGGTAGGTTGTGAGGGTGACGGTAAGGGTGATGTGGAATTAATACTAAGTCTATGTTGGGTATCACGAAGCTCAAAACGAATGCCGCCTAGTTAATAATTAGTTATGGAACATTGTTGCAGACAGATTTCATATGGAACTCACCCGGTAGACGCCTGGGGTCTTTTCCCCTAAGCATCAATGCGAACAACGGAAAATGATTCAAACAGGAAAGCAGTGTATCGAAGACGGCCTTGAACGATATGATAACCATGCGCGCAAGGGCGAAATTCAGGTAGAATACAACAACAGTGGGAAGTAAAAAGAAAAGAAGAGTAAATAAGATGGTGCCGACAAGGAGTTGATCGAGGTCGTAATCACACGCATCGACACGATTCCGCAGTACGTTGTACTTCTTGCCGCGAAATAATTGGAAGAGGGAGAGCAGAATCGTGAGCTGCCAGTGGAAGATACGTGCCGATGCCAAATAGAACGAGTAGATGTGAATGGTGAGCACTGAGAGCAGATCCGAGAAAAGGGCGATGGGCATACTGGCACCAGCAAAACTTGAAAAGCCAATGAACCAAACGATGTGCGGCAACAGGGGCTCTAGAGTGCCGATGCAACTGGACCAATAATCAATGACCCAGAGGAACAGGTCGCCCAGGAATAGCGCAAGCTCGCTATTCAGCTTCAAGCCAGCGGGCCAGCCCATGAGCCATGAAATGCTGCTCTGCAGCGCATTGATGGTATATCTTCCCAGAAGCATACTTATCGTGTCAGCCACCCACTCGGCATTATCGATGATATACGAGCCAAGAGCAATGCCAATGATCACGTCATTGGCCACAAGCCACAAACTGTTGTAAAAACGTATGTAATCCGGATGACTAGTCGTAACACTGTCCCAGTCATTCTTTCGCAATCGGAGTTTAACATATTGCATGGGCCAATAACAGAACTGCTGGAGGCGGATTTCCACTTGCTGGGCGGTCGCAGATATGTCTTTGAGCGCAGGTGAATTCGGCCGCGCTCGCCATTCTAATATAAGCAACAATGCTTCAGCCGCGATCCGATGGCCCAGGAGAAACAGCACGAAGACTCTCCGAATTACGGGAAATGCGTAGATGATTATCATGTCCCATACCCACAGCATCACATAGTCCCTCATATTCGTGGCATGTTCTACCACCCGCTCCGAGACGCTAAGGGTGCGTTTAGGACGGGTGCCAATGAGGGGGACATTTTTCTGCAGCAGGTGTTCCAGCTCCCATGCCCAATTGATTTGGTTGACAATCCTCGAGAGAGCCTTGTCCTTCTGGGACGGAGCATGCTTGACAACTGAGTGCTGCTTCAGCTTTTCCACCAGTAGGCGCGTCTTTTCTTTGTTCTTTCGCTCCTGTTTTTCATCCTCGGCTTCCGAACTATCGTACGCCTGGTACAAAGCGTTGTCTTCCTTATCGGCGAGCGAGAGCGCAATGGGGTTTAAGGATATATATTGCATACGGACGGGGTTCGGCCTTTCGAAGAGGTTGATCTGGATGCTCGACGCTTTTGGACACGTAATCTTAGGCACTCGTTGAGACGGGCCAACCACGGCCCGTACCCATGACTGGTCTGGCTCGAGATCGGATGGACGGTTCGTGACACCGAGGACGTGCATGGAGGATTGCCCGCAAAGCTCGAATATCCGAGGCACAGGATGAGGCGCGCTTCGCAAAAGGATCCCTGTTTTCAAGGCGTTCTCAACACTCCTCGGCTACATATCGTCAATACGCATTGTAGAGGTCGGAGGCCAGGTAGATTGCTCACATCGACATGATCCAAGACAGCTATAACGACGACATCTAGACTTGAATTTCTCCAACCGACTACAACACCGGGCGCATCAGACGCAGGAATGTCGATCGGCCAAAATACCCTCATTAATCCATCATGCTCTGGCATGACCAGAGTCCAGCGTCAGAGCACTCCGCTTAGAAGGAGCCTCTGCGCCGGAGTTGTTCTCGAGCAGATATGCCAAGGCTAGGCGATCGCGGATGCTGTGCATATCGCCCGTTAGTCGGGTTCGTCTTGGGCCAACAGAGGGGGTTCGGTATTACCAGATCGGCCTCGACTCGAGCGAGATGTTGCACAGGAATAAGTATTAAGAGAAAGGCAAGACTCAAGAAGGCAAGACCCTGGGCGGCGCGGACCTAGATGGAGAGTAGCCAAGTATTAGACAACATTCTCCTTAGTCTACTGCGTATTGCTTTTCTTCTTCTATTGAGTCTATATGACTGTATATCTTCTATATTCCAGGATACTAAGAAGAAAGGGGAAGGGGGAAGGGGGCGGGGGATCTGCTCACAATAACACCTTTATCCCAGGCGAAGATAGTCAGTTCGTAGAGCCGAGTAACGAGATCCCATCGAGCAGTTATGTAGCCGGCTACGAAGATGGCGAGGGTGAGTATGGAAAAAGGGTGCATGTAGGAGACCGGTAGTTATTGTCTTTCGAGTCGCATCGCCTACGTTTTCTTCCTTTTGTCGGGTCTAAGTTAGATTGTAAAGTGTATGTCGTGAGCATCAACCAACTATCCGGCCCAAGTCCTTTTCTCGTGCGGTAGAACCCGGGTATTTGCTATATCGGATGATCTTATGGAACCTCGAATAGAAAGCCGGGAGGGATATAAATGGAACCGTCTGCGCCGGCGTCGTAATTGTCCGTCGCACGAGGCTTTTCGTTCGATATGTCAAGTCCCAGTCAATTGCAGCGGGTTAGCGGTTCGGAAGGTGGTGTAATGTTGAACAGGTATAACGAGCGACAGCGGATTGATGGGGGGGGGAGGATCGGATCGTGTCTCCTGTACGAAATTGTGACAAAGTCGAGATGGAAGTTGTTGTTTGTTCCTGCCCCTTGCAGTCTGGACTTGCAGAGTTGCATTGCGTATTGCGTGTACATTTTAGTTTTATCGATACAAGCGGCTCCCGTGAAATCGCTAAACCCGAATTAAATCAAAATAGTGGGATCTGACGTCGAGACGCGGGACGCGAGATTTGCACCGCCGAGTTCCCGATCCACTAGAAAGCTTAACTTTTCTTGCCTCTTTGAACTCTCAAAGGCATCGTATAATGGAGTATAAAATAAGTATAATAAAGAATCGATGAGTGAAGGGCTTTCAATCCCCATCTGAGTCTAATGGCCACCTAAGACTATTGGAAAACTGTCCAGGAGTCATTTTGTACTCGGATAGGTCAGCAGAACGCTTTGGTCACCTTCCAATGTCTGCCCCTACCTTCGTCGGCAAAAATGTTATGCTAAGATGAAATTGACATTTTTGCGATGCTCTCTCTATCTTTCTCAAGATACATCTTGCAGTTGAAAATTGCCACGCGAATAAATTGTAAGAAGCTGGCAATCGAGGGGGGCTTTATACATTTGAATAATACATGGAGCTGGGGTTGTCTAGGGTTGTGAATACGAGATTTTCCCCCATTCCCTTAGGCTACTATGTACATACACTAACCGCCGACGTATTATGGTTACGTCGTACTAGCCCTGCATTTCCCTCGCCTCCCGGTCCTATTTGCGAAAGATCGTCACCTTCAGCTGGAGAACGGTGAGGCTGAGCTCAGCGCCATAGTCTCGGGGACAAATAGACCCCGCGGGGTTGATTGGACGGATAACATTGGCTAAGACCATCTCACGGATCACGGCTCGGGGAATGTGTGCTGGTTGCTGGTTGCCCAGACTTATAGTTGAAATCTGACCTGGTCGTCTCCATTGGAGTAGCTCGGAAACCCGGCATCTTCGCGGCACGGTCGGTTGCAAGCTCCGAGTAGGCAGTATCATTTCCTCTTCATATGAAGAGCATCACTTTCCTTAGTGTCCTCGCGTGCTTCTTCTAGAAGTTTATCTATACCCCTTTCCTTAAGGGCAACCTATAAATGGGGTGTTAGTAGGTAATAATGAAACCATGATCATATCTTGCGAACAAGGATTTCATAGGTCAGACAAGTATACGTGGAAGAACATCCGCCCACCTGAAGACATTTTTGATAGTCCTTGAAGAGCTTAGAGCATTCATTGTCGTCTGCTTTTCCGTTGCCTCGGAGGTATTCTAAATAGTGTGAGATCAGATAAAGAGACAGACCAATATGCTAGACCTACTTTCGCTATACCACTTAAGAAAGCAAGTATCATACCGCCTATCCTGGTCAGCTTTCTGGGGGAATTTCTCTCTTTGGGATACATTCTTGTACTGACTCTTTTACTTCATTACACTCCGGCGCAAGGGAAGCAGACATGTCGATATATTAGATTAGCTTGCGCTTTGTGGTATCTAAATGGTTGAGGTATCGAGAGAAGTAGTGACATGTATGGATGAATCATAAAGGAAACTAAAAGTTGCACAGCAATGATTGACAGCTGCACCTGCTAACCAACCGTCTGTGTCGCCTAAGAACGACCACTAAATGCCGTTATCGATCACTATCTGGGTCTCTTATCGCTGTGCTACAAGGCAGCTACTTCAGGAGTTAGGAAGTACCAAGTCGCCCCACTTCGGGTTTCCCGTCCAGAACCGCGTTCGCTTTATCGATAGAGCATCGGCCCTCTGCTTTAGAATTTTTTGAAGGGTCCGGCGCGCATTTCAATTCCCAACCCTCGTCAAGTATCTGTAGTCGGCGAATGCACTCCGACGAGCAGCGATCATGGGTTCATCTCAGGACTTCAAGTCCATACAGGAGAATATACAGAGCGCTCTCGTCGCTACTACCAGACTCACCAACCAGATAGCCGCCGAAGACATCAATTTTCAGCGAACAAGCAACCCGGATGTCGAAGAGCAGCTAGACGACACGTCCACTCGTCTTCTCACACTGGCAACATCGCTACTCAAGTCTTCAACCAGGAACACCGATATCAAAGCGCCGAAGCTCGAAGATGGCGACGATATCGATGTCCAGTGGTCGCGCATCGTCGATGTCGTTGATACCTTGCTAGAGAAAGCCGACACCTGCTTGGATGAGTACACCGGAGTTATCAAGAGGAAGAATGCGCCGACCGATCAGTCGGGGCCGGCAGCCAAAAAATTTCGATCATCAATACTCGAGACTTCCATGCGCCGCGCTAATATCGCGAAACCGCAAAACTCATTCGAAGTGAAGCCAAACAACCTCGACCCACCACCATGGAAACCCATACTTACCGCGAAACCGCATGCGCTTGTCCCTCTAGAAAGCAGTCTAGGGACATTTAACGATGAGAATCAGACAGTCCAGTATGATTATTCTCTTTTCTTACCACATTTGCCCCGATTAATCCATTACCGCAAAGTGATGGGAACCCCCGACCCGAACAAGGCGTTACGAAGGAAGCTCGCTAGGCAAATCAGAAACATAAGACAAGCCGGCTCCGTATGGCAGGCTAACAGTAGATTCAGATACAAACACCCGTACGAAACCGAGATCCTCAAGCTCGAATACCCGGATGCCGTCTTCGAAGCGAGAGAGCCCATCAAATATCAACCCGTCGAAACGACAGCTGCCACCTTCGTCGACACCTTCGAGGGTGTTCTGGAAATGCTTGAGGAACTCAAAAAGGCTACTGAAATTGCTGTGGATACTGAACATCATGATTTCAGAACGTATAGCGGTTTACTGTCGCTGATGCAGATCAGTACGCGCGAAAAGGATTGGATTGTTGACACTCTACAACCATGGCGCCACAAGTTGGAGGTTCTCAACGAGGTCTTCGCCGATCCGAAAATTGTGAAGGTCAGTTCTAAATAACCATTCAACCCCGTCCTATCACCTAACAAATCTAGGTGCTTCACGGATCCCATATGGATATCATTTGGCTGCAGCGAGACTGTGGCATCTACATCGTTGGATTGTTTGACACATACGAAGCTGCTGTTGCCCTCCAATACCCCAGCAGAGGTCTCGCATACCTTCTCAAGAGATTTGTCGACTTCGATGCAGACAAAAAGTACCAAATGGCAGACTGGCGAATACGGTACGGCAATATCATGGCTCGAATGCAAGTCCCGCCCAAGTTTTACTGACAGGAATATAGCCCAATACCCGAAGAGATGTTCTACTATGCGCGATCAGATACCCACTACTTGCTTTACATCTACGATATGATACGTAACGAATTATTAAAGCAATCCTCAGAAGAACCGGAGCAGAATCTTATCCGTCAAGTCCTTGACAGATCAAAAGAAACTTCCCTGCGGCGACATGAGACGTTTCTTTATGATGCCGAAAGTGGTCAAGGGCCCTTCGGATGGTATAACATGCTCATCAAGCACTCTGCCGGAAGGTTTTCGAAGGAACAATTCGCTGTATTCCGAGCCGTGCACAAATGGCGTGACGAAATAGCCCGTCGCGAAGACGAAAGCATATTCTATGTGATGAGCAACCCGACACTCTTTGACATAGCGAGACGTATGCCCCCGGATCCCAAAGCTCTCCACAGCCTTCTCGACCCTACTTCGCCCCCGATTACTAAGCGTGAGGCCTTTAACCTCTTCAAGATCATTAGCAAAGCCAAGGCGGAGGGAGAAAACGGGCCCAGTGTGACTGAAGTCATTCGCAGTTTCGCTCCTTCTACAATAGGTGTCGGCGAAGTCGCAAAGTCCGTCTTCCCTCGACTGAAAAGCAACGACGGTCAAGTCCTTGGTACTCAAGACCTTGTGTCCCAGAGCTCGAGGTTATGGGGCAAGGTTCCTATAAGCCGTCGGTGGGAGGAATCGTCTAACGCGGCAGCCCCAAGAGATGTGAAGTTCGAGCTGCCTTGGGCTAAGTTCATAAAATCGGGCAAACTTCTAGAGGAAGTGGCTCCGAAATCGCAATCAGCCACGCGAGAAGAAGCCATTCCACTAGAGCAGAAGCCAAATGGTACCGAGCCACCTGTTGACGAGCAATTTACCCTCAAGGCCGGTTTGAAGCGCATAGTGCCGGAAGTGGAGTCGGACTCGGAGTCAGAATCTGATTCTGAGTCAGAGGAAGTCGAGGATACACCACCCAAGCCAGAGCCTAGCTCAGGTGCTTCTCCTGATGCAGAGGAAATCGCCGTCCCCGACATGGATGAAAGTGAGGGCGAAGCCAAGAAACGTAAGAGGGCAGAGAAGAAGGCAAGGCGCAAGTCTGTCAAGCAGGCAGGTAAAGAGGATCGTCGAGCAAAGAAGCTAGCTAGACGCGCTAAGATCGCGGCCGCCAATGCGGCACAAGCAGCGGAGAAGGAAGAGGGTGAAGAGGAGGAGCCCTTCGACTACAGCAAGGCCAAATCCGTTCTTAAGGCTTCGAGAGCAACTAACGGAGCTCCCCAGGGGAAGAAATTCAACCCTTACGGCATGACGGTTGAGGGCCCGAAGCCCGCGAGGAAGATGCATGGAGAGAAGCCAGGCAAGAGCCACACGTTTAAGAGATAAAATGGCCCAGTCTACGTGGCGAACCTGTACATACGAGATAACCTCGCATGGCGTTTAATAGGGTTAGGGCAGTAGCATCATTGCATTGATTTGCATTATCTGGGAGTTCGGAAATTCGGATAGATGTCGAGGAGCCTCTGGACTGAGCAAGTCGCGAGTTGATTGACTGAGCTCTGGAAATACCCCCAGACCAAAATAAGTAGTTAGTATCGTTGTGGTAAACTCAATACGAACCCGAGTGATTATAGTTCCTCGTCAGTATGTCATCGCCCATGTCTTAGTGCCTTGTGTGATTGAAACCATGGAGATTTTGACACCCGCGAATGAGCTTCAGGGGCACGAGAATTMCCCCCTTTTGCGTCAGCCATTCTCTAATTCTCCCAGATCGCTTGAGGGGTAGAAGTCCTTACCATTACCCTTATATATTGGCCATAAGTAGACCAGCACTTTTTTCTCCGGTTCTTGGCGCTCCTTCACTAACGATCGCAACGTCAACTATTACCGCCCAACTCAGTAGTACAAAACATAATAATAGACTCCAACCATGGAAGCAGCATATAAGCTGCCCTAGTAAGCTATCAATGATAATAATAGGTACCTAATTTACTGAGGTATACTTAACAAGCCAGCTCGTTGAACAGATATTTTGAAGACTCTCGATGGGCGTACAAGCCCAACGTCGGTTGTCATCATGAAAGCCGTAACCTGAGTCTATGATAATCTAATCAGATAAAAGAATGACCAGGAGCTCTCTATTAAACGCACCGGACAGCTAAATCCCAAGAGCATAACTGCCAAATACCATCACTTCACCTGAGAGGGCCCTTGAACCTGTGGAACGCGGAGAGTAGGAGAATATTGAGAATCAACCACACATATCTTCCACGTATGTCAAAATCAAATTAAGTCCATGGCACATGGTCTATCGAACTAGAATGCGTCTCTGCGCCTACGTTAGGGTTTCTCTGATTCCCTAGAATAGCATCCATGACTCCTAATCGATTGGGTGTTTGTTCTTCTTTATCATCAACTGAAGAGAGACTCCTTCTGCTAGTAGTCATTCATCCTCAGACTGCGGTCACTACATAAATTCAATCGCTAGTAAATCGTCGTGAACACCCACGTCGACTCTCAGTCATCTAGCCCGTATTCGACAAAACATAATGTAGAGGTGAGTATCCCCTATACAATCATACTCGCGCCGTGGTCATCATCGCTTCGTTGCAGTCATTGTGTCCCTCCTAAATGCAGCTTGCATTCTACCCCAAAGGAATACCGTTTGCTTAGTTGTACGTCGGCTTTGCTGCATGACTCTTGGAACTTTCAAGTTAATGATTCTTAGAAAGAATTTGAAAGAATCAACGTATGGTCTCAGCTTATGGTCCAAGTCATTGCTCAAGTTGTGGCATGGCAGCCAACTTCCTCCATTCCTCCAGCGTCAGGGGTAAGTGTCTCCTAGGAAAGGCAGCACCGAATCTAACCATGAGGCATGAGTTACCCTATGCACGTATGGCTTCGACAGTCATTACTCAGGGGTGACTGGATTCATCAACTTCGTGATACATGAAGCTTTCTATATGAACAACGATACAATTTCTTCTCTTCTTCGTCCGATAACACATTCTCGCAAATATCTGACTTAATCAATCACAATTCAACAACTGACGCCACCATTCAACATGTGTGAGTTCAGATACAGCTCTTTTGGTACACCTCTTGATGGGTTCCATACTAATGTTAAATGCCTTAGCGTACCAGGACAACAAAGACTACGGCAGTAAGAGCCACAAGAGCTCCGGTAAGGGTCACTCTCACCATTCTTCCAAGTCCCGAAGGCCTGAACAGTACATGTACTTCGAGCGTCGAAGTGGAGATCCGAAGCCCTACGTTGTCTACCAGCCGCCTTACCGCAACTCAGACCAAAACGGGCCGGGCAAGAACACCGCCGAAGAGCGTACGAGTGGCAGCCGCTCACACCACAGTAGCCATCACAGCAGTCATCACAGTCACCACAGCAATCACAACGGTAGCAATCACGGCAGCAATCACGGCAGCCACCATAGCAGCCACCATGGGAGCCACCATGGGAGCGATCACGGAAGCCATCATGGCAGCGTCCATGCTAGTGTCCACGGAAGTCAGCACGGAAGTCAGCACGGAAGCCAGCACGGAAGCCAACAAGGAAGCCACCACGGCAGTAATCACGGCAGTCAGCACGGCAGCAACCATGGCAGCCAGCATGGAAGTCATCATAGTAGCCACCACAGTTCACATCACAGCTCTCACGGTAATCGCAACGGAGTAGCTGTGCCGCCCCCTATCCCCGAGATCGAGGAGCCGGACGACGTAGCCGATGGAAATGGCGTACAATTCGGCACTGGGTACACTGCCCACGGCACCGGAGTCGCCTCAGGTCTCATTGACCCCTACGCGTACGACGACGACGACGATAATCTCAAGTACTACGACGAGGAGGACCACCACGATGGCGGTGGAGGCCTCTCGTTCTATTGGGGCGACCCTACGCCGAGCGGGAAGCGGTATCTCCAGAGGGGCAGGAGGTCACATCATCATCATCGCTGAGTCGAACTCTAACCCCTGAAGGACGGAGGAATTGAGTGGCTAGGATTAGCTTACAACACGGAAAGCTCACTCTTATTAAAATTGATGGCTGGAAGAGTCAGTTGCGCCTATGCTGGTCTCTGGATTAGTAGAAGAAAGCTAGGACTAGCACTGACTTGGATACGTAAGGAAGTAGGTTGAACATTCTTCAGGGGCATGCGATATTGTAAACGCTCTCGTTTACGAAAAGCAGTTACTTACTAAGTAGTCTGGAAGATTCAAATGCGAAAATCTAAAACGTGTTGATGTGACGAACTCATTCAGATCAACTTGTCCCCATCAATACCATTCCTGGGTAGGTTAAAGGATTCTCAATGTGCCACCATTGTAAATGCTTATTTATTTATAAGCATGGATGTAGAATAGCTCCTTCGAGCATGAGTCCATACCGAATAACACATTTCTCTTAAATACGAGCTGACTATAAGAAGCCATGCTTAAAGCTCTGTTGGGAGATGCCCAGTAAGAAGTTGATGAAGGCTTATATTAGGTACTTTCTATAGCTTCCAGTCACTCTGATTAAAATGCCGTGATTCATAGTAAATATTAACCTAAATATTGTTTAGACAGTCAGATGCCCCATACTCCCGAGTGATTTGTGTGTGCCATGGTCACCTTATTATCATATGTACAATGGCTTCTTACATTTTTCTCGTAAGCACCACGGACCCCTTTTGTTAATACCTGGCCTTCTGTTACATCCATTTAAAAATCAAGTCACTGGGAATTCTAATCAAACTGTTGCTTGTTGACAAGCTTTTCGACTTCGCTTTAGAAAATTCCGAAGTCAGAATCTGATACGATTTTCAATGAGGGCATAGATGAGATATTCATATCTTTTGGATCCTATATCTCGTGTCAAGCTCAGAGTAATCTATTGTGAGTTATCTAAGTCAATAGTATCGTACCACATACGTACCGACTTTCCCAGTCCATACACTCAAAAATAAGAAAATCACCCGAAACATGAGAGTTAATCACGGCTAGAAGATAAACTTCCAATGCTCTAGTTGCTATTCATACATGGCTGAACAGAATCTCCTGCGCTCGAAGAAATCTATAAGAACAATGTCATAATTCTCTTCGACTTCTCCTTTTCCCATCATATTCTCCATACTGCCAGACTCCCTATACTATCAACCTTCCTATATTACCTGATTCTTCGCATTGCCAGGCTTTTCATACCTAAAGTTTCTTAGGTAATTTATTATTCAGCGGTCAATCATGTGTAAGTTATAACTCTACTGTCCCATATTCCTCTAACCTAGCAGAGTTCGTACTGATAAGAGTCGTCTAGCGCACGCTGGAAGCAGCGCGGGCCATGGCAGCCATAGGAGCTCGTCTCATGTTAGCAACCATGGCTCCTCACATGGTAGTCATCACCACTCATCCCATGGCAGTTATCACGGTTCTTCCCAAGACAGCCGGCACGGTTCGTCCCACGACGGCCACAGGAGTTCATCTAATAGCCACCACAAACACAAAAGCCACAGACCAGAAGAGCGCATGTACATGGAGCGCCGAAAGGGAGATCCGAAGCCCTTTGTTGTCTACCAACCGAGTCGTAGCGACCGACATGGAAGCTCATCTAGTAGCCGTTCTCATAGCCATCATGGGAGCTCGTCCGGTAGTCGCTCGCACCGCAGCGGAAGCGACCACGGTAGCCGTTCAGACTATAGTGGAAGCCGGGCTGGTAGCCAATATGGTTCTGAGAGCGACCATGGTGGTGATCGTGGAAATGCCCAGGGTGGACGAGCTAGACGAGCTGGACCAGCGGCTGTTTACCAACCAGTGTTCCAGGGTATCCCGGAGGATGACGAAGAAGGAGAATATGGAGACGCACAATATGGACCGGACTATACCGCCAACGACGCCATGGCGCAAGCGGGTCAATACCCCCCTTCATACCCCCCTTCCGTGCCCTCGGGCTCCTACCTCGGTGGGTCCGAGGCCAATACGGACGGTATGTCATCGTACTATGACGAAGAAACCGGAAGAATTGTCTGGTTCTGGGATAAGCCTACAAAGGACGGTAAGCGCTACCTCCAGCTGAGGCCGAAGCCCAAGGAAAATAGTCGGCAGTATCGCTAGGATGCATTCTAGACTCGACTGTCACGGGTAACCCGTGGTATGTCTAGTTAGACCTTGTAGATTGAGACATTTTACGGTGGTATATTGTTTTGGGCACGCACGACTATGTAGAGATCGGTCTATACATCTACGCGTGGTAAATGTGTCGTCGATTTCTAGAAATTAGCATACTGTTTATATACCTCGAAATTACCTAATTAATGATTATAACATTGGAACTCGGCCTGGCAGCCAAGATGAAAAAGGGGGCATGTCTCAGAGCGCCAAGGCAAGACAAGTGCCAGCAATGTTTACGTGAAATTCATTAAATAGCGTGCATGCAGCTTATTACTAGAATTCAGTGAGCTTCCTATTTATTTATTGAGCGTGGTAGCTTTATCCAAGCCCATCCATGTTGCTGATGGATTCCCCTATTATCAGCTCCAACCTAAAACACGGTTGGGATTCGGCGATGTGAGGCTTCATTGCAACCTGAATATTGACTGTCGAATTTAATTGAGGATGTTTTACTTTGCAGGAATCAGTCGATGATGGTTGCGAGGCCCCCAAGGAGAATAGTTCCAATCTTAAGTAGTCTGCAGCGACGTAATCGGACAGCTCTTTTGCTCTACTCATGAACTGAAACAGGGTATTCCAGAAAGGGTGATCTTCAGTCCAGATAGCGCAAATAGGTTCGAACATGGTAGAGCAGGTAACTAGTATCTGGACACTTGAACTGGGGTGATTCGTTAAGGGGAACCGTAACAGGAGATATGTGTTGATTCCCTCTCCTACGTTGAGGAAGAGACCCCTCCTTTCATCCCATAGCTGTGGGGGCATGACAGAAACAATTTGGCATCGTGCCCGTGAAAAATCAACGCAGATGGCTCCCCGAAATCGGTTCTCAATTGACTCGGACTCAGAGACGCGAAGATCTTTTTTGATGTGGATGAGCGCACTGTCGCATCGGTACCGTATCATTTCCGGTCCAGCTTTGAAGAGGCAATATGGTCTAGAGCGGACATAGCCGTTAGCCGTCTTCGCTAGATATATTCCAMCCCMCCCGCCGGCATCGTCCATTGTCCAATCGTCCTTGTCAGAAATGCCAAGGTTCAGGATCAGGTCTTGACTAGCCTCAGGGATATCAACGAGAGCAGTCTCGATTCGAAGACCCTTGTTAGTGACAGTGAACTCCTTATTGAGGATAACGCCCTTGACCCTCTGTCGCATCTGGCGACAGTTGGCGAACTCCCTGGGAGATCTGGCGAATATCCCTCGATAGCTCTGTCGCATCCAACTATCAGCACCCGATAATGCTGGAGGCATTTCAACCCACGCAAATATCGAAAGGTCGCCGGTGTCTTTCACGATCTCCTCTTGCAATCGCGCAAAGGCCTTTGTGCCTTCTCCATATATCATTGGCATGTTGACACCGAAGATGCCCAATAAACAATAAGCCTTGTCTTCAACTCTTGTCGTTTGCCTCATAGACGCCCAAGACATGCGTCTTGCTACGGGGACTTCGAACATTACCTGACTATCAGTCAGGACCTCCTGGTTGATCCCCGTGACGCCAGCAAGAAAGGTGTTCAATTCCGGTTTGCAACCGCGATATACCCAAGTGGCATCATAGAATTCCMCCCTTCTCGGCGCAATCAACTCTTGAAGAGTCCAGCCCCGAGTCAGCCATTTGCAGGCTGGGAAATGATGCTCAAATGACGCCTGTGGCGGAAGATCCTCCAGGAATACGATGCACACGGCAGATTCCATGTACCATCTAAACATAGAGTTGATAGCTTCTGATAATTCGGAACTGCTGGACTTATCAATGCAGCAGGTATCAATCCAGGCATACCGCAGTCCTCGTTCGGATGCAAGTCGACATGTACCCACGATTTTACCGAAGCCTTTCATATATGCTCTCTCCTGAAGCGGCTTTTGAAAGTCCTGGTAAGATATCTCCTCATCATTCCAGGTATGGGATAAAATTGCGTATGAGTATTCAATTTCTGCCGGCTCCCTGACAAGCTTCTGCTCAAAGGTTGTAGTGTCGATTAACCACATCTCTGGTATCAGTAGCCCTGATGATCATTAAGGATTCGAGGGTAAAGCGGGGTGCGAAGTTGAAGCTGAACTCCGCCTTTTGCAGCCCTGAACTAATTCGATCCCGGGTGAGTTACGGCGTCCAGCGCTGAACATGAGCATATCAGTACCTCTAATATTACTGCTAACAAAACATCCGGTTTCCAACCCAGGTGCCTCACATAAAATTTCGTGTTTACTTTAGGTACGTATTAGGATACTCGATATAGTACTATTCGAATGTTTATTTTAGAATAGAGATCATTCAAACGTCACCCGCTTGTGTTCTGATGGTAAATTGAAACGTCCAGATTGTGGCGCTGATAAGCGACGCTGTCTCAGTTATAGAACTGGTAAGTCGGGTGGCTTGCTCTTGAACCGAAGCAAAACCATCTTACCCAAGGGAGAAATCCGAGACACATCGAACATGATTGGTTGATTTCGGTATACCTTGGGCTATTGTAGCTACGCTTTCATAAAATACGATGGGTTGGCGTGTAATCACGTTTGGCGAGTGTTAGTTGATGCGCCGTAGGGGAAATGGGAAAACACCGAAACAAACGCAGAGGTTTCAATGATCTAGCAGGTGATATCACACCGCAGGAGACCAGCATATCAAAATTTGCAACAGAGAAAGCCACAAAGTGGCTTCTCAACTTCGGAGCGATATGTTCTTATGAGGTAGCCATTCAGGAGACAGCCTTTCCAGTTATTTTGGGGGTGCCGAGGTACCAGGCAGTAGGTTTATCGAGGGCTTATAAGGTGCTTACCTCCCCTACAGATCGGTAACAGGTGAGAACATAATTCTAAATTAGCACCAATGTTCTTCCACATCAAGATTACGTGTATCTCTGGGGTAAGAGGCTTATACAAACATCCGTACCATTGCAACCCTTAATAATCATCACTTATAAAGGGAATACAAATCCTTGTCATGACCAGACTAGGATGTGTTTACATTGAATCATACTTAAGCGTCAATGAGTTAGCGAGGATGGTTCTTTAGCTGGCACATGTTCCTTAGCAGTGTGCTAGAAGGGCCCGGACTCTAAACCATGTCGAGACTCAACATACCTACCATTAGGTACTTCAAAACCGCGTCATTCGACTTACATCCCATCGCGCACAGTTGAATGGTATATCTAGGATGAGTTAGCTAAATGTAAGGAGCTGACATCGCTTGGAGACATCACGCGAGATATGTGCGGTGTATTTGGAATACCGTTCGGTCCGTCGTGTTTTATCTAAGTCCGTACTGTTCCCCTCTTACACACGGCTTAATAAATCTTGACTGTAAGGTGAACAATCGGCTCGCGAGATAACGCCGAGCCAAGCAGGCAGAATTGCACTATAATTACTGTTGACTTATAAATATGTCGATTCTTCTTTTCCGCCCTTTCCGCCAGATTCTGATAGGTAATATCAAGCGAGTTGAACCATGGCTCTCAAAAATACTAGACCACGCGTGTTGATTGCCGGCGCTGGCCTCGGTGGCCTTACACTGGCTCAAAGTTTACGGAAACAGAATATCCCATTTGAAATCTTCGAAAGAGACACAGATCCCGCCGCAAGGGCGCCAGGATGGGCCATCGGTTTACATAGGTGAGTGTCAACCATATCCTCCTCTCTTTCAAGATGTGATGGAATAAGCTTATATATACCCTATACCATTCTGAGTGTCTGATATTCAAGTCGACCGATAGAAATATTGCTAATAAGAATGCCAGTGTTCTTGACGACCTACTTTGTGACGTCCCCCAGGGTCAGTAGATGAGACTACCCCCCTTTAGTGTGGATTATGGAAGATCGGACACTAATACCTTTCGGGTCAGACATGCCACCTTTCAAGGATTCTGTGAATCATTTGGTTCCTTTGGATCTCGCGGCCCAGATTGGCTTCTTCTTCCGAGGCCAACGTCGAGTTGTCCAGGATACGCCAGGGAAGCTCATCGTCCGAGCAAACCGGTTCCGTTTCCGCGAATGGCTGTCTAATCAGATTCCGATCCAATGGGGGAAAAGGGTCATCGACTTTGTAGATGCTGGGGACGAGGTGCGAGTTCACTTCGCAGATGGTACGACAGCTGTGGGAGACATCCTCGTGGGTGCGGATGGAGTAAACAGCGTCGGTATGTTGCAAGTTTCCTACAATTTATTATATAATTATTCTTCTCCTTGGTGTAACAAGTTACACTTGCTTACATCAGACAGTACGCGAACATGTCCTTCAACGGCCGAACAAAGATGTATTGAGGGCCGTCCCAGCTGTTATCATCAGCGGCGAAACGAACTTCTCAGGAGAGGATTTTGAGCGCCAGCTATCATTGGCGCACAGTTGCTATGTAGTAAGCAGTCCGGGGTCCCCTGGCTACTTCCTTTTCGTCGGGTTGCAACAAGTAACTCCTGATGGAAACTCTGGGGAATACTACTGGCATCTTTTCATCGACGATGGTGTGTTTGAAAAGGGGGACCATTGGCTTCGCTCGGCTTCGCAGGCAGAGAAACTCGAATATGCCACCAAGTTGACTAGCGCACTCGAGCCTAAGTTTACAGAGGTAATCAGAGCAACACCCCCGAGTGGGATGTTGGTGCATCCCCTAAACATCCGCGATGGCGAAATAGAGGATCTGCCAGTGGGTAGGATCACGCTCCTGGGCGATGCGATCCATCCAATGACCCCATGTACGTCCCTTACCCCATATTGATCCTGTCCTATTTGCCCTGGGAGTGCTAACTTTGACCTAAAGTCCGTGGCGAAGGGGGGGTACATGCCCTGCGTGATGCGCTTAACCTAGGAAAGGCTCTTGGCCGGCTCAATTCAAATGACAGAAATGAGATTGAGGCACAGTTAGGCCCCTATCAAAAAGAAGCGCTTGAGCGAGGCATCGCCGCTACTAGGGCGTCGAGAAACGCACAGAGAGTCAACACTGCGGGGGAAGGTAACCTAACTGCGTGGGGTCAGGTTGCTGTACCGGCACCGGAAGAACATGTCTCGCTCGCAAATTGCCGTGGCGCAGCATGCAAGAATGGTGCTTAACGTTCTGCTCGTAGTTTTGTCAGTTGGGCCATAAATATGGTGTATCTATACCCATGTTTACCTTCTGTCTTTTACCATCTGTACTTCCCTATTCATCCAGGTATTCATTATTCTACTATCTACCTAGGTAGGTAGGCGCTGTAAATGGTGAATCCCCATTTATAGTGGTGTCTCGGGACGGCCCGTACGGAAAGTTTCCGGTGTGGTGGTAACCGGAACTTTAAATCTTAAAATAGTAGATTAGGTAGCCAGTATGCAGCGAAACTTTGGAGTACATAAACGTGAACTCAGATTAATTACTTGTATATAAATGGGTAACGGCGAAGTGAGAGGCCAAAAGATCACGGTAGTAGGTATTGTATTGATGAGCCCTTCTATACATGGACCTAAGGCCCTCATGGCGCTTCGGCGTGCTAATTGGTCACTTTACGAGGATTCGATTGATCACATATGCAATACGTGGGGTACCTGGACCAGGCTTCCGTGCGGGTTCCTGTGCCTCTGAGCTTCAGCTCGAGATTCCTAGTGTCAATTGATAATAGGAAAATCACAAATCATCTCGGAACCAATGGCTACATTCCATTCGTGTAAATTGAGCCGTAAAATTCCCAAAGCTGATCGACCTGATTCATTTTCAGGATCCGAAACCGAATTTGGTTTATTTGGACGTCTTCCACCAGAAATCCGACGACAAATTTACATCATAGCCACACCGCCGCGAGTAGTCCTAGTAGAAGAGGATGGTCGTGATTCGGAAGAATGGCAGTGGAAGCTTGATGAGTTCATGGAGACATGCCGAACTACACCGATACAGTTCAAGGTGCACCCTGATATCGCATATTTCGCTCATAACTGGTGCCCGGAGATTGGTTCGAGCCTGCGCTCACACACCCAACGCACCCTAGAGGCCCATGGCTTTACCTCTACAGCGAGACGGTACCAGCCGTGGGTGCCTACGGAAGACGTACCGGAAATTCCTTCGACTTGGCTGTCTGACCACCACAACCATGCATGGGACCTGACGCGGAGTGCATGTCTGTCGAGCTGTGCACCCATTCCMCCCTTCCTGCACGTCTGCAACGAATCTCGCGAGACCCTCAAAAGCTATGGATATCAACTGACATTTGGCACTCGCACACATGGACCGCGAACATGGTTTCACTTCGAACGAGATACACTCTACATTAGGCACAACTATACGGGCGAGCAAGAATTACTGTCTGGTGCGATGTGGGATGTCGGCCTCTTCCGCCCCACGGATCTACTACGCGTCAAAAAACTAGCCCTGAAGCATGGAACCCGGACTACGTCGCCTGTCGAGATATCAAATATACTTCGGTTGATCCCCAATTTGAAGGACTTATTTCTTGTCCAGTGGGATCACTTCAACATCGCGGAGTGCCTATTCGGCTGTGTCTGTAATATGCAGCTGATTGATCCTGGGGACTACTCTGTATGTGTGCGTATTGATGAGGCCGACATCATCCCTTCAATTGCATCGTATTGTATAGACCAGAATCAGGACACATACAATCACTTGAAATCATTCAAGACTCTCCACAAGAAAGGGCTTTCTCAGGGCCAGTCCTCCTATTTCGACTACCAGGCAATACGATGCCGTCAAAGCCTTTATAATGTGCTTCAGGAGGCCATCTCTAGAAACCCAGATTTGAAGTCACACCGCTGGAACGTGCCACAAGTCAAGTTTTCACTCGTGTGCTCACGAGAGATAGCTGATCGCTTCTTCGCGCGGCGCCGCCGGTTCTGGAACCGGTTCGTTGACACGAAGAACAGGCTTGCACGAGGCAGAAGATCAAAACTTGATGGTTCGAAGGGAAAATTCAATACTTCCTCGGAATTTCAGGATGTGGGTGAGGCATATCTTAGAGCCCATGAGCCGGACGAGTACGAGAGCTGGGAATTTCATTACGTTCATCATCGCATGTATGATTGTTGGTACCGGGAGGACTTCACCCTTCCCGTAACGAGGGACGAACTGTGGTGGCTGACTGAAGCCACGGTCTCCCCACCTCGATATGATATTCTATGAAGCTCTTAGGTGAGCAAATGCGGTCATCTCAGCCGCAATCGCTAGTGCAGGATGATTCTTACCAGGCTGATCTACTATTGTTGACTTTCGAGAATCGCTATTAGTGCCGGAGGATCTTACCTAGGTAGAAATAGGACTTGGTAACGGCAGACGTGGAGTAACAAACAATAGTATTGTCCTAGTCGGGGTGACTGTTGCTGATCTCATGTAGATGAGAATACGTCACTAGCCTGGCTTCGATAAAAGCTATTGGTTGAAAAGTGACAAATAAACCCCTTGTCTTGGTCCCGAGAACAATGTCTATGTCGCAGGGATTCGGATAATACATGGAACAGCCAATCCCAGTGAAGCCCATTTCGTTCCGGTTTCCTCCCATCACCCATAAAATCTCCTTGTCATATTAGATCTGGTAAACGTAACCCGCGATCTGAAGACTCTCTCCACTGGTATTGCACAGGCGTTTGCATCGGGGATAGATTAGGTAATCATAATGCAATCAGGAGGGTCCTGACGGCCAGGTGCGCGGTCTAAAGCGCCACCGGAGGGTTTCTCCAGAAGATGTAGGCGTGCCACGCAAGTTCAGACCCCAAATCACGGCTTGGTGACTTATTGCAGAGCTGGCTGTACAACATCAGACAAGGCTCCCGGGCCAGTCACGGCGCGTCTCCCCTGCAAGTCCCGATGCAGAAGAAAGTTGAAGAAAACCGATTTGCATGCCTATATGCGACCACCCTTCTCTGACATCTCGGAATAGTACATGATTCGAGGCCTTCCTCGCGGATATGCACCGCCTGCCAGGTATTACTCACATAGCTAACAACGCAGAGACGCCTCAATTGAAGCGGCTTCCCTTTCCGGAAATGTTGTCTTGTGAGAAATGACTGCGCGCATTATCACGGTCGCTATAACGGAGAAATGGTTGGCTCGCTTGGCATCGAGCCTCAACCGGCGATGATGGCATTGATAGCGAAGGGCGTGTTTACGGCTAAGTCCTGGCGGTCGGCATGCAGATTCAGCTTGTTTGGTTTGCTTAGATATTGACATGGGGGTACGTGCTAAGGAGGCTCTACGGCAACTGGACACGAAGTGCGGAGAGGGTGAGATGAAGGCCGTCGGAAAGCGGTGACATTTCGATTTCTGTCCATTTTGTTGACTCCGAGAGACTTTCAACCGGCAGGAGAAGAATGATGAAATACCGGGAATAGAAAAACTCCTCCAGCACTTAAGATCGGTACTCCTCCGAGGGAGTCGAGCATCATGGCTGTTTTATCCACTTTGTCTATCACATCCGCTCCCAGCCTTCCGCAACCAACATCCGATGGGGGGCTCGGCGTTAGGGGTGACACCCTCGTCACCTTGACATTGGCACGCGAATCTAGCACGTGTGTCACGGTTATCCAACTTGGGAAGACACAAGATGAGGGTAGCGAAGCAACTGCGGCATGCTGCGCCGGCGAGACGGTAGCCTCAACGTCATCGGTGGTACCTACTCCGGTTCAAGATTCAGCACCAACTCCATCAAGCTCAAGTGACAATTCCGCCAATACCGCTCTTATCATATTGGGCGTAGTCCTCGGTCTATCTCTCGTAGTTATGCTTATCGGCTGGTGGTTCTGCTGCCGAAGGCCCCCTCCACCTCCACCTCCACGCCCGATACCTCCAGACTATTGCCCTGCTACCAATCCGCCAAATGATCCGGCTCCTCCACAGCCTCCCTGCCATCCTTCAAAGTCGAAAAGAAGATGCAGGCCGCCAAGACGGCCTGTCCATTGCTGCCTACCTGGACCTCCGGTAAGCCTTAAGCATCACAATGATAATTGATTACGGCTTACTGATGTGTTTCCTTATAGGGACCTCAGGGCCCCCCTGGACCTGAAGGGCCGGAAGGACCAGAAGGACAACCAGGGATACCGGGACAGCGTGGCCCTCCCGGACCCCACGGAGGACCACCGGGGCCACAAGGACCACAAGGACTACAAGGTCCTATGGGTATGCAAGGTCCACGTGGTGGAGAAGGACCGGCGGGTCCGATGGGCCCGCAAGGCATTAGCCTTCCTGGCCCGATGGGTGCACAAGGTCCAATGGGTCCCCAAGGCCCCCTTGGCGGACCCCCGGGACCTCGCGGACCGGAAGGGGTACAGGGAATACAAGGACCTGTTGGCCCAGTCGGCCCAGCTGGCCCTCCTAACGGACCACCAGGACCGCAAGGGCCACCGGGCCCGCAAGGCTATGCTGGTCCCACTGGTCCGCAAGGGCCTCCAGGTGGACCGCCAGGCCCCGTTGGACCACGAGGACCACAAGGAGTACCGGGACCTGTCGGGCCTATAGGACCTCTTGGAGGACCACAAGGCCCGCCTGGACCATATGGACCACCAGGCCCGGAAGGACCGATTGGTCCCCAAGGTCCAAGAGGTAATCCGGGTGGACCAGCTGGACCTGCCGGAGCTCCCGGACCGCGGGGACTGCCCGGACCACCAGGGCCTCAGGGAGAACAAGGACTCCCAGGGTAAGCGGCATTACCTTAAGATTTTGTTCAAGCTTCTCTTGTTAACCCGGGAATAGTGGTGTCCAACCGGGCCCTCGAGGTCCTCCTGGTCCTCCCGGTGAACAGCCTGGGCCCCCAGGACCGTCCGGACCTCCAGGGCCTCCAGGGCCTCAAGGGGTACAAGGACCCCCAGGGTAAGTATCATCATCTCAATGCTTCGGTCATGTGTCTTTCCTGCTAACCCTCGAACAGTGGATACTATCCGGGGTTGCCGGGTCCGCAAGGCCCCCCAGGTCCTCCAGGTCCTGTCGGCCCGCCAGGCCCATTTGCGTTATCAAGCCAGCGGGTCGTAATGTAGAGGCCCCCCACCTTGCAGTAATTCATATGTATGCAGTCTCATGCGTCAATCGTAGCCGGGGGACGGATCATCTAGAGGACACTGCTGTATGTGTCGTTGCTATCATTAACACGTACAAATATCAGACGAGCACGATCAACTTACTAGTGCGCCACAACTTTCTATACAGTCATTTTGTTTTTAAAGAGAATCATTACACCAGAGCTTTCATGAGATGGAGGTATAATTAGCCCACGCTAGGAGGACAAGCGGTCATTTCATGTATATGCCTCTAGTACAGCAATATAGGATGGAGGCTGGCACACGTAGGATTTTCAAGGATTTATCGTATACAATCTATATAACACATTTTCATTCTCCTCCCGTGGGCACAGAGAAGCACTTTAATGTCAGGCGGTGAATGGCGTACTGAGCTCGGGCGTATGTCTCAGCCCCCGATGGCTATGATTTGGTAGGTATCGTGTATAAAAATAAGCAAAATCTACCAAGGTTCATCCGGATTTTCGTAGAGCGTTCTGTCGATTAGGTGATCAGACTAGCTCAGAAACCGAATTGGACTTATTTGTGGTTTGTGAAGATGTCTTCAAATACTTGGCGTGTAGTTAAAAGGCGCCGCCAAGGATTGAAGTTGGAGCGGCTCCAAATAGGTAACCTTACGACATCAGCATCGCGGACCGGCTGAC
This sequence comes from Hypoxylon sp. E7406B, assembly GCA_000931505.1. Taxonomy (NCBI): domain Eukaryota; kingdom Fungi; phylum Ascomycota; class Sordariomycetes; order Xylariales; family Hypoxylaceae; genus Hypoxylon; species Hypoxylon sp. E7406B. Next base: position 172,424 of record JYCQ01000122.1, on the reverse strand, counting down.
ATCGTCCCACCCAATCCAATTATTTCCGGCGTAGGATTTAAAAATATAGATTTGATTCCAACTGCATATGTAGCCTTGATCAAGGGATCCCTGCGAGACGAAACCGGTCAGCGGGGAGGGAGGACACCAACGTGGCTACGTCTCAGTGCTCCACCATCAATACCACATCCGTACGTTCGCAGGATTCGTTGCCCGGTTTCCCCATACTCATCGGGATCCAACGTCGGTACGGCGTCCCTTTGGTCTTCTCAAACAAGCCAATCATCGCAGTTAGATGAATTATATGTGTAAATGTCAGAAGATATCTAGGGTTAGAGGAGGATTCAAAATAGCTGACATACCAGTGACATCTGCAGTTAGTTGAAGTCGGAGCATTTATCATTCAACCAACCATGTCGTCGTTCATTCATCTAAACCCGACGGCACGGGAATGGACATACGAGCCCAACAGCGCCCAAGGCGAGACCCAGCAGGACACTGTCCTCACATTCCACAAAACCATCCCAGACTATAACGAAACCACACTCCACAACCTACCAGACGTAGCAACAGAGCTAGGACTCGGGCACGTGCTCCTAAAAGACGAATCCAACCGGTTCGGACTCCCGGCCTTCAAGATCCTCGGCGCATCATGGGCCGTCTACCGGGCTGTGGGCTCGCATCTCGCGTTACCGATTTCAGACGGTAATATCCCGTTTGCAGAGGTCGGCGCGAAGGCTAGGGAAGCAGGTATCCGGATAGTGACCATCACGGAGGGCAACTGCGGACGAGCCGCGGCGCGCATGGCGGCGAAACATATGGGAATTCCTACGAGGGTATTCGTGCCGTCGTACATGGACGAGCGGACACGTGAAAAGATTAGGAGCGAGGGCGCAGAGGTCATTGTAGTGGAGGGGAGTTATGATGATGTGATACCTGTAGCAATGAGGGAGGCCAAGGAGAGGGAGAATGCGATTCTGGTGCTGGATGTTGGACTCGAGAGATATGATGAGGTCCCGCGGTATTTCGTGCAGGGTTACAGCACCATGCTCGCTGAGTCAGATCGTCAGGTTCTTGAGCTGACTGGCGGGAAACCGGCGACACACTCTATTGTTCCTGTTGGCGCTGGATCCATTGGAGAAGCTGTCACGGCGCATTTCAAAGGTGCCTCGAGGCGGGAAGAAGTTGGCTCCACAAGAGTTCTCGCTGTCGAGCCAACCACTGCGGCGTGTCTATTTGAGTCGTTAAAGGCAGGTAAGAGKGTTTCTGTGCCGACTGAAGACACCATTATGTGCGGTATGAACTGCGGTACGCTATCTACTACGGCATGGCCGGTGCTGAGGAAAGGTGTGGATGCTAGTATAGTGGTGACCGATTTAGAGTCCCATAATGCGGTTCAGGAGCTCCATGCCCGTGGTATTTTCGCTGGGCCTTGCGGTGCTGCTACACTGGCTGCGTTAAAGAGACTGTGTGTGGATGCCAAACAGGAGTTAGGACTAGATAACTCTTCAATAGTGGTCCTTTATTGCACTGAAGGCCAGAGAGATTATCCGATACCGTCGTAATGCAGACTCATGGATCCTCCATAAATGATGCAAACCCCATGCACAGGAGTTCAGAGCATCTCATTTGCATTTGATTTTGTACAAGCGAGCTTCTGTTGGCTCGTGTCATTTTGCATATACGCTATGTGTACACGTTGGATCCTGACTTGGTGTTCGGGATATATATCTCCGTCCCTCCCTATGGGCTGGCGCAGTTCCAACTCGCCGCGTCGGAGTATTATTGAGAGTGGTTTTGGCAAATCATGTATTCATACATCCTCATGATTGCCCGCCCTTTTGGTTCATTCTCAACCTTTTCTGAAATATCGCCACCATACTATGGTCTTCGACGTCTCTTTAGAAACCCATGTTATAAATGAAGTTGAGAACCTGCATTCTCCTGTGGCCCTGGTTGAAGCAAGCTTGTTAGTATGGAAGAGTTTGCCGTTCCTGGAGACTCCAAGCTTACCTTTATTTCAATATGTCGGGTCACACTGTTCACGGATACATCTCCATCTTTCAGCTGTAACGACGCCTTGAGATCCCGCTTCAAAGCGTGTAGATCCCCATCTACGTACTTCAACTGCGTGAGCTTGAGATTCCCACCCCGTTTGCTCTTCTGATATACACCAAAGTTAAAGAGGTTATTCTTGCCGATAAAGTACGGTAATTGCCTCTTCTCCTGCGGTTGTGTCTCTGCTGTGGAGGAAGAAGCCGACTCCGGGGAAGAAACCGGCTCTGAGGAGGAAACCGGCTCTGAGGAAGAAACCGGCTCTGAGGAAGAAACTGGCTCTGAGGAAGAAACTGGCTCTGGGGAAGAAGGGAGGACGGGTTCGGAAGAGCTTGGTTGTTCGCTACACCGGGTAGTCGTGGTCGTGAGACATCGTGTAGGTATGGGCAGGACGAGGCGTGTTACGGACATGGAGAGAGGCGCCGGATGCGCCACAATGGGCCGAAAAGCCCTGGGTAGCAGCATGGTTGAGGCGGATCGCTTGTAGGCGAAAGCGGTGCTGGTTGCTTGGTAAGATAGCCCTGTATCTACTCGTCTGTCAGGTTTGCGAACGGCTTTGCGCAGAAGCTCGCGAACTTTTTTTTTTCCCCGACGAATGATGAATGATGCACGGCCAGTGTACTGTGTAGTTGAATATCTGCATTTGAATATCGAATATCTCGGTAGAATACCGGATAAGAACCTGAACGTAAAAAAAACAAGCCAGTCTGAGTTATCGATAAGAGTCAAATCGGCTGTCCCACAACCCACTTTTTCCGAATTATTCGTCCTAGCCCTCACCCAAAGCCCCCAAAGCCCGCAAMCCCGCCAAACCCAAACCTCCGTGTGCCCCTCCAAAGAATTGCAACAATTTACTGTGGTGATAATTTTCTCCAATTTTGCAGGCATCAAATTTGTTGCGACAATATCACCACGCGTCACCACGCCAACAAGATCGCAACCAAGAATACCCTCGACGCTTGCATCTGCGCACCAGTAGCCAAAATGGCGGAATATGACCTCTTACCGAAGCTAATCCCCCACCTCGACCGCCATCTCGTCTTCCCCCTCCTCGAGTTCGCAGCCGGTCAACTGCCTGAAGACGCCGACGATGCCTCCGTCCTAGCCATCACCAAGGCGAAGTATGAACTTCTCAAGACTACCAACATGACAGACTTTGTTGGCAACCTAAAGGCTGAGCTCGAGGGTCTTGACCAAGCGCCACCCGAGTTCAACGACAAGAGACAGAAAGTCATCTCGCGCTTAGAACAATTCGAGGAGAGCACTAGCAAACTTGTCGACCTACTGGGACGTGAGGATGTCGTGGGAAATCTACGAAGCGACAAGGTTGCTAACCTTGAGTTCCTCAAAAAGGAGCATGGTGTATGTCATAACTCTCCTACATGATCCATCTTCTCTCGGTTCTAACACAAATCAGGTGACGATCGATATGGTAAACGCGCTCTACGACTTTGGAAACTTCCAATACAGCTGTGGTAACTACGCAGCAGCCGCCGACCTGCTATACCAGTTCCGTGTTCTTTCTACCGATAATGACAAGGTCGCCGCCGCGACGTGGGGAAAGTTCGCATCCGAGATCCTCACAACCAATTGGGAAGGGAGCGTTGAGGAGCTTCAAAAGGTCAAGGAGAATATTGACACTAAGCTCTTCAATAACCCCCTAGCACAGCTGAGTCAGCGCACCTGGCTCATCCACTGGGCGCTGTTCCCCCTTTTCAACGATGACCGCACCCGCGACACACTGCTGGATCTGTTCTTCAGCCCTGCGTACATCAACACCATCCAGACCAGCTGCCCCTGGGTTCTGCGATACCTCACAGCCGCCGTCATTACCGGTCGCAGCCGAACCAGAAACTCGGGCCAGCACCAGAAGCAATTGAAGGACATCATACGTATAGTCAAGCAAGAAGCGTACGAATACAGCGACCCTGTGACCGACTTCGTTCGAGCGCTCTACATCGACTTCGACTTCGAGGAGGCGCAAAGACAGCTTTCTCTAGCCGAGGAGATCCTACGCTCTGATTTCTTCCTCTTTTCCACTGCTGACGTCTTTGTTGACGCTGCGCGACACCTGATCTCGGAGAGCTACTGCAAGATCCACGCACGCATCGACATCAAGGACCTGAGCGCACGTCTCGGCCTAGGTGAAGATGAAGGCGAGAAGTGGATCGTCAACCTGATCCGCGACACAAGAGTGGATGCTAAGATAGATTACAAGGAGGGCACAGTGGTCATGAACCACCCTCCTAGCTCGGTCTACCAGCAAGTCATCGAGCGGACCAAGGGTGGCTTCTTCCGAACACAGGTGCTCAGCGCTGCCGTTGCGAGATAAGAATCGGAACAAGAGGGGCAAGAAGAACATGATCAATCGAGAATGGACGATACCCATTAACTAAGGTAGACATGATAATGCAGGCGTGGGCCAAAAAAGCAGGACATCAGAGATCGATGGGTTTTTGTCAACGGCAATGCATCAACGGCGTTTGAGGGGTTATGGTATAGCCAAGTGCGGTAGACTTGTAAGGTAGCATCGATTTGCAAAACAACCAATTTCTTCACGTGCTTCTCTTCTCTGTTTGTTGATATATTGACGTGCTCTTCAGTTAACAGTCCCTAATGTCTATCAAGACATCATGGATCTACCCTCTTCTCCCTTCAATATTTCGTAGTAGTTTTCATTCCATTCTTCTTCACCAGAGTCTAAATTTGCCATTGCCCTTCTAAGTATCGAATCTATTACGTACCTATTACATGGTTTGATACCTAAACCTATAGTAGGCCATCGCTCCCTATGATTTCGTAGTCGTCTCGATTTTGTGGCGGAATTCGCGGGGTCCCGAAGTTGGGGATCTCAACTCTTCCGATTTTCTCGCCTCACGTAACTTATTTTTCGCTCTTTACTCTAGTCATCCCATTCCATCGATTAAACTTTACAGTAAGACAAAATAGAGATGGGAGTAAGAAAAGTAATATAACATGCCCGTTCCAGATGATTACCTAGAGCGCGTCTACGCCGGCGTCCTCGGCAAGCTGATTGGCGTCTACATGGGCCGTCCCTTTGAAGGATGGACTCACCAGCGCATCATGGCCGAACTCGGCCACATCAGGTATTTCGTCAACGACAAATTCGACATGCCGATCGTGGTCACAGACGACGATGTCTCGGGCACCTTCACGTTTATTAGGGCCCTGGAAGAGCATTCCGAGAAGTGGAATCGGATCACGAGTGAAGACATCGGGAAGACTTGGCTGAACAACGTGATCAAGAACCGCACCATTTTCTGGTGGGGCGGCAATGGCATCTCGACGGAGCACACGGCCTTCCTCAATCTCAAAAAGGGCATCAAAGCGCCCATGAGCGGCTCGGTGAAAACGAATGGATCCACGGTGGCGGAGCAGATCGGCGCGCAGATATTCATCGACGGCTGGGGKATGGTATCGCCGGGGAAGCCTCTCCAAGCGGAATATCTCGCGGACCAAGCCGGCCATGTGAGCCACGATCGTAATTCCGTATATGCGGCTAGAATGTGGGCTGCGATGGAGGCGCAAGCTTTCGCGTCGAATAATGTCGACCTCCTTCTAGACACGGGTCTAAAGTCTATACCTCAGGATTCCATTATAGCTACGCTGGTCAAGGAGGTGCGTGAGTGGTGCGCCGAAGATAAAGACTGGATGACGACGAGACAGAGGATTGAGGACAAATACGGGTACGACAAGTTCCCCGGCTTCTGCCATGTCGTGCCGAACCACGGCGTCATGATCTTAGCTCTGATTTATGGTGGCCATGATTTCTCTGAAGCCATGCATATTGTGAACACCTGCGGCTGGGATACGGACTGTAACTCGGGCAACGTGGGATGCCTCGTTGCTATCATGCATGGGTTGGCGGCGTTTGACCACGACGTTAGTAAAGAAGGGGCAGAGGAACGACTCGACTGGCGCGGCCCGTTGGAAGACCGCGCTTTGATATCGAGCGCGGACGGCGGGTACTCCATCAACAATGCTGCGCGTATCGCCTATGATATCGCGAATATGGGACGGAGGCTCCTGTACGAGCTACCCATCAAGCCTCCTAAGGACGGCGCGCAGTTCCATTTCAGCCTGCCGGGGAGCGTTCAGGGATTTCGGGCCGCCCCGAAGAACTCAGCGAGAGTTGTGCAAAAGATCGATGGGGATAATGGCAATAGTCCTGTTCTGTCAATTGAGATCTTCGGTCACGGCATAAACGGAGAGAAAGGGGCGATCGAGGTTACCACTGATACTTTTGCGCCACCGGATGTACGCGCATCGAATGCCTACGAGCTCGTTGGCTCACCACTGGTGTACCCCGGCCAGACCCTCCGAGCGCTTGTGCGAGGAAACAGGACGAATACTCAGCCGGCTCCAGTGAGTCTTATTTTCAAGTCGTACACCCACGAAGATGAACTGAAGACCTTCATCGGGGACCCTTTATCCATCGGGCCTGCCGAGTCTAGGATATTAGAATGGACCATCCCAGACAGCCTGGGCACATGGCCAATCCAAGCCGTGGGCGTAGCTATATCCAGCAAGACAAGCGAGCCGCTCGAAAAAGCCAGCGGTTTCTTAGCGCTGGATTATTTGCGTTGGTATGGTACTCCCAAGTTTGTTCTCAAACCAGTCGACGAGCAAGAGGGGCCTCGGACATTCTACAAGCAGTCCTTCGTCAGAAGCGCGGACAATTTCTCCATGTCCAACGGCAAGTTCGTGGTAGCCCACGACGAAGGAGAGGCCATGGTGAGCTACGGCACGCGTGAATGGACCGATTATCGTGTCGTGTTCAATGACTTCGTGGTCAACATCGGCGACACGGTTGGCGTGGCGGCACGGGTGCGCGGGCTGAATAGGTACTACGCTCTTGTTTTCACAAGGGACGAGAAGGAAAAGGGGAGAATATCGCTAGTAGTATCCATAGACGACCAGAAACTCGACTTGAGTAGCAGGGAATTTGCCTGGGAGTACGATGTGCCGTATACGGTCACCTTGGAAGTACAGGGTTCCCGTCTGGACGCGCGGGTCGGTGATGAGGTGTCACTTTCGGGGTATGACCGTGAACACCGTTATCTTGGTGGCGGCGTAGGGATCATGGTACACAGTGGTTCTGTATGTTCGGGGGATATCGAAGTCGGTCCATGTGGTAAGAAAGTCGAATATGAGTAAGGGGAAGAAGAAGAATAATGCTGCCAAAATCTGAATTTATGTCAATGGTTCTATACATGGTTCTCATGTCGGTAGCGAGCGGATATCAAAGTCACTGTTCATTCATAGGTATATCCATCAACATAATGAAGCTTTTAGGGTTAAGGATTACGCTCAACCGATCTATGAACACCATAGGCATGTATGTCGAGCTTTCCCCCATGTCCCCACGTTTTTGCACCCTTTAACATAAGTCATGCTGATATCATGTTTCATTCCCTACCAGCAAGCCACACGCCTCCCTTCAACCCCTCAACTATGCTCTCCCGTAGCCAGCCCTCTCCACTCCAATGCGGTTCCTTCTTCTCGTTATCTATATCCGTCATTTCATCCTCATTCCCCTTTGCCTTCCCCTTGTCTCTTTCCTTCTCCTTCTCCTTCTCCTCTTCCTGCGTCTTTCCAGCCCGCCACTCCTCCCACTCGAATAGTCCCTTTAGACCGAGCAAATCGTCCCTATTGCCGCTTCGCACGATATCCTCCAGAACCAAGCGCGCATCGACGGCGCTGACGGTGCTGTTACTCACGTCGGGGCCGCCGATACCGCGGTCGAGTACGATACCGCGCTCCGCGTGCGTAAGTTTGTTTAGTGCTGGCACGTTGTCGAAGAGCCATTCCAGGGGCTGCGATGCTGCGTCGGCGGGTAACCCGCCAAAACCGCCTTGGCGACCGAGCGCGAGCATGGTCGTGGCAAACGGGCTGTCGCTAACGGGCCGTCTGCGGAGAAACAGGGCTTGGGAGCGCTTGAACGCGTCAGCGTACTCTGGGTGGGCTTCAAAGTCTAACTCCAAGTTCCAGAACTCGGGGGATATGGTGCGGACGGTTTGGATGTCGCTTAGAGGGGGGAGGAGGCATGGCGTCATCCGGCCCTCTTCTTCTGTTGAGTTCTTTAGGCGGATGGCGATCGGGACGGAGACGGGGGCGTTCGTTGCGACGTCCTTTGTGACAAGGCAACGGGGGTCGGTGGCTAGGACCCAGAAATGCCGGAATGCTTGTAGATGGCTCTTATTATCTTGCACTGAATCCGGGAAGACGGGGTAGAAGGCAACGAGTAGTGAAGCAATGGCTAAATTGGATGTGTTGAAGGTTTGCGTGCCGCAGCCAAGAGAAAGAGCGCCCATGGCCATATGTATCGCCATGTGAGAGCCGTAAGTCGTGTCCGGGTCATTACGGCTGTGAAGGGAGCGGAGGTACCGAAGGACTTCCAAGTCACAGGTGCCGGCCATGACGGTTGCACAAGAGAGTGCAACGACGTTGAGGCACATGCACGCCGTTACTTGCACGGTTCTATCGTCGAAGTTGGCCTTCGGATTAGGGTGCCGACATTGCCCGTAGTATTTGCGAATGTACGAGAGTAAGAGGTCGCGGACTTTTAAGTTGCCCGAACCTGCGTAGCGCAGTGCTATAGCCCAGCAGAGGCCGGCCAAAATTGTGAGGAATGGTAAATGTGTTGAGTTGAGAGGTCCACGGCCAGGGTGGTCCAAAGGATATACAGGCGGCTGAAGTCTCGCGTGGTACCGGCGTGGGAGATTTTTGCGGACCCATTCGTGCGTTGGCTCGATCTCTGACCATAGGATAAGATGCTTGGCGACAGTGCGTAGCAGTAGGATATCAGGACGAATGTAATCGAATTGTAGAGGCGCATCAGGTACGTCGATTTTGCGGGCAACGATGTGGTCTTCTGATTTCATGTAGATGAGCGCTATAGCCACAACAGAGGCGGCGGTGGATCTGTCCAGAATATGGACATGCTCGGCCTTCTTGGTGGCTGAAGCAAGCGTCAGCAGTTTCTCTGTGATGCGCATATCATGGAGACCCTTTAAGTCGGTCCCCTTCCCCAGGTTGATGAATCCAAGGGAGAACCCTGCAGCTAATCGGTAGCATTCGGTGCGCAATGGTTCTTCGTCGTCCTCAACATCGATGTGCTCAATTTCAGACATCATGATCTCGCTCATCCGGCGGTGTTGGCTATTGCAATAAAGCAAACCTATGCCCATGATACCAGTTGTCTGCGTTAGAGGTGACAGGTTCAATTCGACAGCGCCACGTGGTAGCATTCGCGTGACGTGAACAGACAATAAACGGGTAATGAGCGAATCCATGGTTCCGATATAAGACGCAGCTAATCCCAAGAGTAATCCTATCGATGTCATAGTATGTTTCGGCGTCAGGTATTTGAAAGCAACCCATTTGGCGACACCTTTTAGGTGCCCGTTGAGACCTAATGCTAGTAAGAACCCAGCATGCCTATTGCTTAGGTCGTTGCCGGGTTTATTGTAGAGAATCCACGATGTATCTATCCCCTTTGCTTGACGGGAGATGGACAACCCACCAGCTACACCTGAATGGAAGAAAGCCCACGCAATTTTCTCCTCCGTAAAGAGTGACTTATCGACTCCTACTGTGACGTTATTTGGTTTGACGGTACAGTTGAGAACAAACCCATTTATCTGGAACTTCTGAGTTAATAGGGGAAACCGTAGCCCATAGTTCATTAAAGCACGGCCAGATGGTATGGACAAAGTGTTATTAGCAAGCCTCGTTACCATTTCCTTCTGTTGCTCCAGGTAGTAGGCCTCCGTCCAGTCTGGAAGTGGATCTAGACGCATTATTCGCGGTTTCGTGGTGTTCAACATCGACTTAGTTTCGTCAAGACGCCTATCTTCTTTGAAGATAGCCCGAATCACAGCTTGTTTATCACTCTCCGCTATATCGTCGGATGGCCCATCGTTAAAGTCAATTACGTTCTGGCACAGTGAATTGAAATCCCACGATGCAACATGAGTCGGAGCCTAAACAATATTAATATGTAATACCGCGGGACGTGGTTCTAGACTTACAAGAACATTGGTCGTCCGAATATGGAGTTTACTTGATCGCGTTAGAATTGAACCGACGTCGCTTCTATTAACCAGATTAAGTAGTTCCTTAGACCACGTCAATGGAGGCGCTGGTTGACATTGGGCGATTGCGTCTTGAAGGGGTACAAGTACGTATTCCGGCAGAGATTCCAAGATAGTGAGCGTGATACCGCTCTGATGCATTGCTTCCACGAAGTCTATTGGTGTCCTGCTTCGCCAGGAGAGTGTTCTGAAGAGATCCTCGAACATCTTCGTGCGTGGAACTATCGAATAGGCCATAGCCGATCTTATCGGGGGCACAAGTGCTGACGGAGACTCATGAGCCAAGCTCGTTCGTATCCACTCAAAAACGTTCCAGTACGCCGGCTCTGGGGGTATGAGTGACATAGTTATATCCCTGGATTCTGATTGTTGTTCTGGCCAGTCTAGTGGCATCTCAAGTTCGTAGGAATTCACCCACTCATGCCATTTTAAGCATCGAGCAACCTGAAGTAGCACAGCTCGTAGATCCACCGAACCAGGCGAAGAAGCATGAGAGGACGTAATATCAAGCTTCTGCTCCTCTAGTAGTAGATGTAGTGCAAGGAAAATATCTTGAGCATATCGCGTTCGGGTTAAGTAGTCATGGCTCGAGGAGGKGGGAAGGTAGCCATCTGCACCATAAGCAGCATCTCCATGACTAGAGGAGATATACGCCAGAGCATGTTTTGTATGCGAAGAAAGAAAACACGTATCATCCCGCTCTGGGCTGGGTCGAAACATGGATAAGGAAGAATCATCTTGTTCCATTATCCATTGCCACGCCTTGTTCTCTATCCAAGGCGGATGGGTTAACGAACTTGGCGTTTCATACGTGTTCATTGCATCCCAGTCGCTCATATCAATCTGCGCCCCGCTACTTGACCTTAGAAAAGCTCTAGACTTCCTCTTAGGTGTGCGTTCTGCTGGGAGCGTAGCCTCATCAACACCAAGGGCAAAGAATATTGAGAATATTTGAATGACAACAGCGGACCACTCGATATCGACAATATCTGCGTCTTGTTGTCGAAGCCATACAATAACTTCCCACCAGTTGGCGATTAATCTTTCCCCGGACGATGCTGGAAGCGCAGATCGGAGCGCCTTGAGGGTTTTAAAAMCCCGCGGGGAGGKGGGTTGGAGCTGGATGCGTATTTGATGGTGTTGCTGAGTGTCCTCGTCTAGAATATCAACGATACCACGTAGTTTAGGGTGTCGTAAACCGGCAATCTCCCCAATTACAGGAGTTATGGCTCTTCTAATACCAACATCCCGATTAACAAGGCTTCCATAATAATCAAGGCTACGCGTATTGGCGAGCGATAATTTTGGTGGAAGCGTTATACTTGTCAACTGCGTCCAAGGAGCTTGAATACTAAGCTCGCGTTGACCCTCGGTGGATTGCGACAATACGAGAATCATCGAGATTTCGCCATCGACTATCTTGCACGAGTCTATGACGTTTTGAGCTTTTCGAAGCTGTCCAAAAGTCACCGCTGTTCTGTCGGAGTCGGAGGCCGACCTTTTTGATTGTAGATGGAGAGTTAGTAGCTGCAGGCGCTTCTCCATTGGATCCTGGATCCCAATCAGGACCTGCTGGCGATTGTAGTCATCATCCATAGACTCCGGGCCTGTTAGACAAAAGACTTTACACTGCGTTCGAGCCGGCTGTTTGGAGAGTGAGTATCGAACGTTGCTATTATCAATGGGTATGCTGTGGATCTTCGTGAACAAGATTTCCTGTGTGAGCCCATCGAAGTCATGGTCGTCCAAGCCCATACTATGGAAACCTTCGAAATCTCCACCAGCACGCAGCTCTTCTAGCAAAGTATCAACTGGCGCTTCTAGGAGAGTATTCACCCCATGATTGGAAACGCCAGTAAAACTTACGCCGCTCACTCGGCCTCGGTGGCTACCGTGCGAGGTGTCCCTCCTTGAAGTGTTGTGATTGGATATTTGGGGTTGCTCGGAAAATGCCGTTCTATCCTGCGAAGCAGAGAGATCAGCTCTAGCAAGCATGGAGCTCACACGGCGGGAAGTTCGACGAGTTACTCCCGATTCCTTCTCGATCCCCAAGGAAGTCTCGAGATTCGCCAGTGTCTTGTCATTCTTCTCGATCTTCTCGCTTTTCCGCGACCTCTTTCCGGGTAGGGGCGCACCAAAACTCTCCCGGAAGGTTGGGTGTAGTGGCGTCGTGGCGCCACTGGGAATGCCGGGCTGCATCGAACTGCGCCGTCGGTCTTTCTTTTTCGTGACCTTTCTTCCATTGATAAAAGGGTCTTCATTGTGGATATAAGTAAGCTTCCAGACGGTATACATGCAGATCTCCTTATTAACAGTCACCGCAAGAACCACCTTGCCCTTGCCTCTCTTACTGGCTTGATGGTGGGGKATTTCTTCAATATGAACTATTTCCTCTGCCCGATCTAGAAAACTAGGGGACTTTTCGGAAGTCCGACTGCTCTTGCGCTTGGCAGACCTATCGGGCTGAGTGACAACCAGGCCAAGCTCTAATAGAGGATCAGTGAGAGCGACCAGACGAGGCCATTGAGAATCGTTCTTCTCCTCAGGGGTGTCCCAGAGATTGTCAAAGGTACCGTTTAACCTCAAAGGGAGTGCCTTCGGTTTTCCAAGAGTCTCAGTTGTGAAAGTACTTTGTTGGGGGGATCTGATGGAGACGGGAGACAGATTTGATATAAAAGAATTATGTGGTACTCGAGGAAATCTTAGACTCGCAGCCAGAGAAGTATCAGTCCGTTGCCTTCGTTGTATTATGACACCTTGAGGAGCAGCGCAGGCGGATTCGACCTCGAAGGGCATATGCACCACATGACTAGTTCCGTCAAGAAAATAAACGTGAGCCTGGGTCTTCAGGAAGACCACCAGGGCCTTGGACAGGGGCCTCTCGCTATGGTCGAACCGATCTCGCTTCCCCCGAGATTCATTATCCTGAGTATCGGCTTCGACTTCGGAATCCGGAAAGTACGTCAATAGAGCCTGAATGATAGGCTCCTTCTCTAGTTTGAAGCCAAAGCATTTCCGGAAAACAGAGCCTCTTGACCATATGACGGCGTCTTTGGTGACCAGAAGCTCGTCTTCCCCTTCCTCATCTTTCGTGTGGTCAACCGTTATGCTCCAATCATATGACGAGCTGGGAGGATTTTCAGGCAGAAGCTGCTCTTGTATGGCATATCGAAGGGCTGTAGGCTGGTGCAGCCCGAGCGATGTCACCGAAGCCATAATGGTGGTATTAGATCCATTGAGACGTCTAGACTGCCTCTAATTCCTTTGGTGGTAAACCAAGCAGGGGTGAGAAGTTGAAGGTTGCTATATAGTCGATCCCCTGTTGACTAAAGTTTTTTGTGGGCGGCGTCCGGCGTCTCTCGAAGTCACGTTCAAGGCGTTTGGGGATGGAAAAGCGCGCCTTGGAGCATCAATGATTCGAAAGAGTATTCAATGTTGGGTTGCACGCGACGAAGCCAGGTACCTAACACAAGTACAGCGCTGATTTTGGTTGATTTGGTTGATTTTGGTTGATTTTGGTTGATTTTGGAGGGGTGGAGGGGCTGGCTGGAACATTTGCTAAGTGTTGATTGGTTGGAATCTTTTAGCGTGGCTGTATCGTATCGGTCCGTGCTGCAACCCAGTCTTGGCAGCCTCGGAAGCAGCTAATGAGCTACCGACTGACGTAGCTGGCAATGCAGGAGGTAGCTACCCAGGCTGTACCTAACCTTCGCGTTTCTCCAATCGTCGCGAGCTCTCAGCTGTTACTAACAGCTTCAACTTGACTGAGGTAGGTACAGCTACCCACGTCGAGTGTCCGATGAAGCTCGACGTTTGGATATTTCTCTAGTAATTCAATCCCGAAGTTTTATTACGATTTATGTCACAATTGATGAACGCAACTTGTCTCGCGCTGTCTTAAACTATACACCGTCCCGCCCTAATGTCAGCTTCCTGGGTTGATCGCCCGTCATGACAGAACCGCAGCCCAGTTCGGGCGACAACAACACTAGCCCCGATGATGAAGTTGGGCCGAAGAACGACGTCGGCGATTCGAACCACAAACAGGATCTCGATCAAGCCGAAGCACAGTCCGAAGATAGTGTGGATGCGGTGAAGGATACAAAGGAGAGAGGAGGTGAGGACGACGACGACAATGAAAACAGTAAAGACGAAGACGAAGACGAAGATGAGAGCGACGAAGAAGATGAAGAAGAGGACGAGGATGAGGATGAGGAGCCGAAATTGAAATATGCCCGCCTAACGCAGCATATGGGCGCCGTCTATAGGAATGGCGACGCTACAAGCGCATTCCTCGTCGCAGGAGACAAAATGATAGTTGGAACACATAATGGAAATATTGTAAGCAGCTACAACGGCTTGATCATCCCTGACACAACTAATACCAAAGGACTCGAATAGCATGTCATCCAACTCCCCGACTTCCAATCCTTGCTTGTCTACCAAGCTCATACCGCCTCCGTCACTAGCATTTCGATATCTCCATATCCGCCTCCGCCTATCCCTACCCCCCTCAAGCCTGAAGCTATTAATAGAGTAGTATCGCAAAGCGCCAACCGACCATCCTCAAGGCACTCGGAATCTTCCCCGGCTAGCCAACGGAGAAACCGCGAGCTACCTCAGGTTCCTAACATACCGTCCAATAACATCTTTATTGGTTCTTCCTCTATGGATGGAAATGTCCGTGTTCAGCCCCTTATTGAGCTCAGGGATGTGCAGTTAAGGAATTTTGCACGCCCAGTCCAGGCGGTAGCACTGTCCCCAGACTTTAGGAACGACAGGACATATCTGTCTGGTGGCACTGCGGGCAGCTTGGTTCTCACAGTTGGAGCACCGCAAGGCCGAAGTACGTCGTCGACTACAGGAACTGCTGCCGCAGCAGCGTCTGGTTGGCTCGGAAGCATTGGCATAGGCTCAAATACCGGCAAGGATACAGTGCTTCATTCAGGTGAGGGAACCATTAGCACTATAAAATGGTCCTTGTCGGGCAAATACGTCGCCTGGTTAAACGAGCACGGCATTAAGATCATGCGAAGTAAATTACACTTAGATAGCGCCGACGCCGAAGACGCTTGGAAGCGGGTAGGTCATATCGATAGACCACAGACAGATGAATGGGAAGAAATGGCTGGTGTGTGGAAAGGCAGAGTGGAATGGATCGACGACCAGGCCATCGGGAGTGAGGAGGAAGAAAAGGAAAGTGATGCACTGGGTCAGTTATCGCCCGCCGTTGAAAAGCTGAGCCAACAGGCGCAACGGCATGACAAAACCATCGAACGATTACTAGTCGGATGGGGTGGCACGATATGGATTATCCATGTTCATCCAGGAGGCGTCGGTGTAGGAAAGAATGCGGGTGAAAGGTCGATTGGAAGAGCCGAAATCGTTAAAATGTGTGTATACCCACTTGAGCTTCCCTGGCATGTGCTAACAATTCAGACTTCGCATGGACTGCATTATATCTGGCATTTCGTTATATACCCAAAGTCTTCTTCTCGTTCTTGCTTATTGTAAACCGGATGACGAAGAGGGAGACGAGACAGAGGAGACCAAGACGCACAAACGATCAGGCAGTGGTGAACCGTCGGGCGGAATTAAACGCCGCCATAATGCGCTGCCTCCTGAATTGAGATTGATTGACCTCACATCGCAATCCGAAGTTGATAATCTCGATAGCCTCACGGTTAGTCGCTTCGAACGATTATCTTCCAATGATTACCACTTGGGCATATTGCCGGCCAAGAGAGCCGCTTCTGTTGTCGCTTCTAGGGGTGCGCTCGAAGCCTTGGCTGGCATTGGCACAGATATGTGGAACGCAGCTATCAATCCAAGGTCCTTATTCAGCTCTGGAGCCAGCATCAGGAGCAGGGACAGCAACGATGCCGCGTCAGGTACCAGGACCGGTTATCCAGGGGGAAGCGTTAGAGGCGTCCCCAGAACAGCGTCCCGGACGGTCCATCCCAACCTCGTTAAGCCGGGCGCAAAGATATTCATTCATAGTCCATATGATTGCATTCTCGCAACGAAAAGAGATCTGGGCGACCATCTAGACTGGCTATTGGAACATCAGAAGTATCAAGATGCTTGGGAACTTCTAGATGAACACCCAGATATCATGAATACACCCTCAGAGAGGCCCACTGAACGCTTCCCATCTAGTCCCGGCCAACGGCCATCAACTTCAGATGACTTCTACGAAGATACGACGTCTATGGTAGATGACCAAATCAGATTTATGAACTCATCGGCAGAGAAAGAAAAGCGGCGAATAGGCGAGCTTTGGATTCAAGAGCTAGTTGAAGAAGGCAATTGGAGGAGCGCTGCTCAGGTTGCGGCAAAGGTGATCAATACTCCTCATCAGTGGGAAAATTGGATCTACACATTCGCTGGGGCAAAGAAATTTGATGAGATTGTCGATTACATACCATCAGAGCCGATGCACCCGCCAATTCCGGGAACCGTATACGAGATTGTGCTAGGCCACTATATTCAGACCGACAAGCCTCGATTCAAAGAACTACTCGATCGCTGGGGAACTGAACTTTTCGACGTTAATGAAGTCACTACTGCCCTAGAAAACCAGCTCAAATTCCGTGATGTAAGGGAAGACAGTATTGAGGATGGTGAAAAGGGGCGCGACTGGCGAATTGTTATGGAAAGCTTAGGGAGACTTCACGAAGTCAACGGTCGATACCGAGATGCCTTGAAATGCTATATAAGACTTCAAGATGCAGACTCAGCAATGCGACTAATCCGAGACAATCATCTTGCCGATGCTGTAACCGACGACGTTCCTAGCTTTATTGCGCTTAGGGTTCCGGAAGCAGAATTGAGCCGGATGAGTATCTCAGAACTCGACGAAGCTACATCAGAGGCCATAACGTTGCTTGTAGACGAAGCACAACGAGGTCTCATCAAGCCGGAGGTCGTGGTTACACAACTGGAACAGAAGGACTTGAATACCTACCTCTACTTCTACTTGCGCGGTCTATGGCGTGAATACCGAGACCGGCCTGTTGATGAAAGCGTGTCTCTAGTGGACGATTTCGCCGACTTAGCCGTCCATATTTTCGCAAAGTTCGATCGTGAGCTACTCATGGACTTTCTAAAAGTCTCTACGTCCTACACGTTTGAGGAGGCGGTTCAAGAGTGTGAACAAGCTAATTACATACCCGAACTTGTCTACTTGTATTCCAAAACTGGACGAATGAAACAGGCACTATACCTCATCATTGACCGCTTAGGCGATGTTTCGCAAGCCATCAGTTTTGCCAAGGAACAAGATGATCCAGACCTCTGGGATGATCTCCTAGACTACAGTATGGACAAGCCACGCTTCATCCGCGCATTGCTTGAAGAAGTGGGCACGGCGATAAATCCCATTACCCTCATCCGTCGCATTCCCGAGGGCCTCCAAATACCGGGCCTACGCGAAGGCGTAAAGCACATTATGAAGGAACACGAGATACAATACAGTATCTCGTCTGGCGTAGCGCGCGTCCTCAGATCTGAAGTCGCAGCTGCCCAGAACCTACTTCGGAGCGGACAAAGGAGAGGCATCAAATTCGAGGTGGTACCCCACGCACAAGATCACGTCGACGTCGAGGTTAAGGATATACCAATTCCCGCGGCAGCAGCGAAGTTGTCATCGCCAACAGCGACGCCACAAGCAGGTGGAACCGGAACAGCAACACCCAATGAAACTCTGGATATCAATACATTGACAGACAAGCACTCCACAGGCAAGCAACAGCAACCGGAGCATGATCACCGGCAGCTGAAGCCGGGTCACTGCGCTAGATGCCATGAGCCCTTCACAGAGTGGGAAACAGAGACACTAGTCGGGTTCGCATGTGGTCATATTTTCCACATCACCCATCTTCTGGAGTATCTGCATCCCAGCGAGGAGATTGACCCTGCTCTGGTAGGAGCCGGCGGCGAGGACCGGTCGAGGGGAGGACGATTTGTCGGTAGTAAAGTTACGCATGCACGACTATTACGAGATCGCATCGAGGGCGGCTGTCCCGTTTGCAGGAGTAAGAGGGAGGTTGTTGAAGGAGGGCACGGGTAATCAGCACCGTCAGCCATCGAAGCTTTTCTGGTTCAATTCTAGTAGAGGATGCATAGTTTGGAGTTTGGGGCACATACCACATACTTTTATGAGATGTCACATGAGATTATTTGGTGCATTGGATGCCCTTGTATACCTAACATCAACTCGAGTACATGTCTCCATGATTACGTCTCTCCGTGACGGGTTAAAGAGTTTGGTTAACGCTTAGTAAATAGTATTGCCTGTCGAAGATCGCAACAGGTCTTCAATTCACTATGGTTCTATAATATGCCCTCTCAGGTTGCCACCTATTAGGTAATCACTTCCCCTATTGCAACCAGCATCCCCACGTGGAGCCCGCCCTATAAATGAGTAGTATTGCATAAAGACTCACCACCAGACAAATCCACCTCGATCTCACCTCCAACTCGCATCCCTCAAAATGGCCGACCGTCCAAGATATAACCGTGAGCAGCTCGAACAGTTCTTCGACCGTGTCGCGCTGTCGGAAAGCGAACGGATATATTCCGTAAATCAACTCACAAACCCCGCAAAACTGGAATATTTACGTTTACTCATAAAGCACACTCTCATCCGCATCCCATTTGAAAACCTCACGTTGCACTATTCGTGGCATAGGACCATCAATGTTCGGCCGCAACACCTGTATAACAAGATCGTGCGCCAGCCAAGCCACCGCGGGGGCTACTGTATGGAAAACAACTCGCTATTTCACACTGTGCTTTTAAGTCTAGGGTACGACGTCTTCCTGGCAGGCTCTCGCGTCTACGAAAAGGAGGCCAGCAAATATGGCGGCTTCTCTCACTGCGTCAATATCGTCATCTTCGGTGATGTACGGTATATGGTTGACGTAGGCTTCGGCGCCAATGGCCCCACGGTCCCTCTCCGGTTGGCACACGATTTCACGCAGCGGCACATCAAGACGGGCGAGGCCCTAATTCGCACCGTGCACATGCCCATTCCACAGGCCGTGGATCAAACCCAGAAACTATGGATCCTTAAGCAACGATTTCCGGGTGCTGAATGGACGCCCCTTTACTGCTTCGTCGACTTCGAGTTCCTACTAGAGGATATCCGAGGGATGAACCTGAGCCCCTGGAAGAGCCCCAGCTCCTGGTTCACGCAGAAAATCGTGCTGTCGCGCTTCACGACGGACTTCGAGAGAGATGAGGCACAGGGGCCCGGAGTTGCGAGCGAGAGGGCGATTAGTGAGGGCAAAATAGATGGTGCGCTGATCCTGTTCCAAGATACGCTGAAGTGGAGACGTAATGGGAAGACCAGGCTCGAGATTAAGTTACAGGATGAGAAGCACAGGATCGAGGTCTTCCGAAAATATTTCGGCATTGAATTAGATGATGAGGACCAAGAAGCCATCCACGGGACTGTGAGCGAGCTTAAGTAGTTGACACATAAACCCTTTGAAGTAACCCGTATAGTATCCGCACTAGGCTAGCTCGTCTAAGGTGAAGATAGCTGTCGCTTAGGCAAAGGTTCTAAGCTGAAACCTCATTTGCATCAACGTGAGAACTATTATAAACCCAAGGAAAACGCCCTTCAGACCTGATGCTTACTTCGCAAGAGATAAAACCTATCTACTCATGGTCTCAATATATATGCAAGAGACTGTTCTTTGTCTACACTGTCTCAGATATCGTCGTCTCAATAGGATCAGACTTCCACTTTTCAGACCTATTTGAATCAATTACCCCCTAGGAAATTACGTCCCTCTGAATACCTAGACAGTACATAACATGTGCGCCTACACGGCGATTGTTTGAAATTAAGACATTGCTTCTGACGTCTTGATACCTAATCTAGCTCTTCTAACGAGTTCCCCCTTAGGCTGTGACAAATAGAAGAGATCATCTAGCACATTCGCAGGTATAAAGCAAGTCTTACACGCGCAGCTCTGAATTTCAGCTAACTACGAAACCCATTGACTAATTTCTTCTTACACCGAACTATTTACCTACTAACTTTTATTCATTGACTACGAGAACCATTTTGTCAATCGGAACAACATGGATGAATGGCAGTTTGAAGCTCGTTTCTTTCCTTGTATTGGTTGTAATGAATACACGCAATTTGGAATTAAAGAAACATGGATACGAACGAGTATACTAGGAGACAGCACGTTCGGGGCGGTATACAAGGAAACTTGCATCTCTGGTCCTGGAAGTACGGCTAAAACTGTTCGAGCGGTGAAGCAAGTATCAAAAACGCATTCACGCATGGCAGAGAGAGAGATAGTAGCGCTGGCCGAATTCTCCCGCCCCGAAGTACGTATCATTGCCCATTCAGGCCTGTTAGCCAAGTGCGAAACTTACACTCAAACAGTATCAAAATTATTTCCCAAGATTCTATGGATGGTTTGAAGATTGTTCAAACTTTTATATAGCCATAGAGTTTACTGAGCATGGTGATCTGTATGACCACGTTCTTGACAACCTCCCAGAGCATGACACGGCGGTGATTATGGTTCAAGTCGTTCGTGCAGTACGATGCTTACATGAGCATGGCTTCATACACAGAGATTTGAAGCCAGAGGTTAGTATTCCCAGAATATCTGCCTACTGGTTACCACTTATTTATCTTAATAGAATATACTCGTTTTCAGCGAATATCCAAATTGGCATGTTAAAGTCGCCGACTTTGGCACTTGTACGAAGATCTCGAGGACGMCCCCCGACTCGTCCCGTGCGGGCACGGGTGGCTATGTGGCGCCAGAAGCCTATTACTGGGATACGGGCTTTAACACCGCAGCTGTCGACATGTGGTCTTTAGGTGTCGTTGCTTTTGACCTTCTAACAGGAATACGTTCATGGGATGATCAGCAAAGCGATTTGTCCGCATACTATGCTCAATTTCCCGTACAGCCTCTAGAGCAAAAAGGGTCAAGTCAGCGGTGCATAGAATTCATTCGAGCAGCTACGGCACGAAGACCAGAAAGCCGATTGACTGCCCAGCAAGCACTGGATCATGCCTGGCTGGTTGGCCTTGGAGATGAAGTCGATCGCTTATACGAAAGGTGCACCATCTACCTATATAAGGTTCAATTTTTGCTAATTCGTGTTTTATCTCAGATCGAACGCTTACCAGGCACGCAGACGCAGACACTGGCCTTGAACCCACCACCATTGAACGGGGTCAATGTGTCATGCAAAAGTTGCTCTAGGGTTAGGCAACTTTCATAAGTGTCCTTTTATGTCTCATACGTAGAGTTAATTCTAGAAACATACGGCGAAATAGTTGCCGAGGAGGCTTTAATGATAGTGATTTATTGACGCTTGCCCCTTCACCTCCCTTCAGGGGGGCGAAGGCTCCCCTGCGTATGTGCACTGGCAGTAATTTATTATTGTCGATAGGCGTAGAATCGACGCAGTGCAATTCCGATTGAATCCAGGCCCCTTAGATAGCTGTACATAGGGCATCAAAGCTATATGATGATTGCTTCACTCTTCAAACCCTTTGTTGACTATCGACTGTAACCCTAGGTCTCTGAAGACTCTTGCGCTGCCAACTCGAACCCATGCCACTTTATTGAGCGAATCTTCATTGGCCCCTAGACTCTGCTTCCTTAGTATCAGGCCTGACGGTTGCCGAGAGTCACAAACATGTAGGTACATGAACTCTGCTGACTTCCCCAGGATATTGTCATGGTTGAGTCGGTCTAGAATACCATGTGCGAACACCTCTGGCTCTTGATTTCCATCGCCAGACGCTAGATCATCAGTATAAATATCATACTGATATTCACCCATGTCGGCCACGTCAAACAGATCGCCGGGGTCTACCCCTACAATTGTGAGATAGATTATTGATTCAATGATKATTGTATTGTCTAAAAGTCTGTTGTCTGGAACAGACAACAGATGCAAACGGATATRTTWCTTGCAAACGCACTCTATGCTGGTGTCACGTGAGTGACACCAGGTCACATGAATCTCACGTGATTATCTGACAACAATCGACGTAATGCGTCTGGTATGGGCCTTCACCACAATTTCAGCTGGTACGCCCTCGTTAAACCGAATCACTTCCAGCGCATCTCCGTACCGCCGGTTGGGTCTGGAGGTTGGGGAGGAGAATGTAACACCTCCGTCAATGGAAGCCCAAGACCAACTTGGTGCGCGATACTTGTCGGGGTAGGTTGGAATACCAGCCCAAGGCCTCCAGAGCAAATCCTTGTGGATGTTCGCCTGCCACACCCCGGCAAACTCTATATATGGGCCTGGAACATGCTCCTTCATCTCGTTGACTATACTTTGGACTGCGATAAGCTTGTCATCGCCGTATGTTAACTTCCGTATGGTATACTTAATGATCATATCCGACCAAATCTTGAACCATGTCTCAGCGGGCAATTTTGCCCTGGGCCACAAGCTGTTACTTGAAGTCGTAAATATAGTCGACTCTCCTTCTTCCGAGCATTTACACGTGCGACATTCGAAGTGGAGCATATTCTTGCAGAAATAGAGGAGACGGGTTGATAAATATCGCTCCTGAAAGGTCCAGCCACGCGTGTTCCATTGGGAATCCTCGTATTCGAGATCAAGCTGGCTTTCTTCGCTGCTAGGGTATAATATCATCCATGGATTAGCCTGCTCGTCCGCCTTAAGGGTATATGCAATCTTGACAGCTGGCGTCATGCGCGTGTTTCGAGAGAGAAAACCATCTCTGGATGACTTAGCTGCGACACTGCGTACAGTTAGCTCTCGAGTAAGACTTCATGTTTGACAACTTGAGGTGGATAAACATACGCTACTATGGTAGCCTGAGCATATTTATAGACGAGGTGCATTGTTACCGCCTCTCGTTTCCAGTCTTCCGGGCTGTCTTGTATAATACACAATGAGTCGATCCATACGTACTCCACTCCGAGCTGGCGGCACACCAGGATCGCATCGACGAAATTCTGAGGGAGCTCCCGAATACGGATCCCTTGTTTCATGCGATCATAGTTGGATTTTAGGGTCCGTAAAGGGGGCGAGATAGAGGCATCACCCCACATGTGGCTCAAAGCCATAAACTGCACCGGACATTCCAAATGCGTTCTGAGGAGTGCGTTGGTCTCCACGAGCCGCACATCAAACTTGGTTGAGCTCGAAATCTCAAGGAGGCGCGTGGGCAGCCACTTAGTGGATGCATCCGGTTGGCATGCCTTGTGGTAGTCCCTGCAGGTAGATATCCATTTCTTTATAAGAGCAGTATTGCGCTCTGATAGCGCGTCACTATCAGGAGGACGTCGGGTATAAAACTCGGCACCGGAACCTTCCGTCTTGCAGGTATCTGGGCTATTTAGCACATTGAACAGGGTTGTATCGAACCGTCTCCTTACCTGCCGAATCAAACACCTTGAATTCTAATTCTTGATAAATCTGTCTTTTATACGGCCAGCCATCTTCCTCTGGTGGTAGGTTTGCCGGGCCGAATCTTATGATGGACTTCTGTATAAACTCCGATGGATGACTCTCATATTCACGCAGCCTTCGAGTGGAAATATAGAAGTGCGCATGGAAAATCCTGACCTTACGATCCCAAGGCATGTCGAAGAGCTCATCCCAGACCCCGTCCTTGGTGGAAAGTACCCCGAGTCCTTCCTGCTCCATCGGCCGCAGGGCAACCGCCCACGAGGACCGAATTCCCTTTCTCAGAAGTTGACATAGCGCACAGCCGGATCTCGCCGATGCTTTCAACACTGGAAAGTCTGGGAACGTATCGAAAAGCTCGTATTCGGTCTCTATGACGAGGCGCTTGGCTCTCGAGCGGTCAGGGGKGAATCTGGCGCAAGCCGGGCAAGGTTGAGAAGGGAACTCCCCAACTATATTTGTAAGGTTGAGTGACGGAGGGATAGCGATGATGAGATCTCGGTACGTCGAAGCCATGTTTTATCTACATCAAGGATGAACAATTGGCCGAGCACTGCTTTTGATATCACCCTGGCAGCCCTTGGGTCAAGTGCATTTGTGGCTGGATCGTGTGATTATCATTCGCTCGGCTATGAGATGGCAACCAATGAGATCGGCCGGCCTAGCTGACGCCTATCCCAATCGAGGTGAGACAGGTTGATCCGTCGCTGCAAGGAAGAAGAGAAAATTAAAGAGTTCGTCTCGGTGACAGTGCGGCTGAAGTGAGTTACTGGGTTCATTTACACCACTGCAAGGAGACATTACAACTCTAATGTTGATATAATCGCTACATTTGGAACCGGCGACCAGGTAGTTGGTCCTAATATTATGAATGAACGTCATGTCACTATCCTTAACATCATAGCCAACCGAGTCCCATTCGAGGATTTTGGAAAGCGCAAATATATGGGTTGTTAATACCATTGACGAAGTAGGAAATCTTCCTCACAAGGGCTACTCATCAACAGTAGTCGCGTGTTTTATCTTCGCAAAACTCCCAGAATTGTCTGGCTTTCCCATTGCCTCCCTCATGTTCAGATCTCATTGATACAACCAAGTCCTTGTTGAGCTCCGTATCCCGAGCAATTCTGCCCCACGGATATACGTAACAGCCGTTCGTCTGCATTGTGATGTCTTTCGATAGACCAGCATACAGTTCGGTATAAGCGGTCATCTTAGGGGGGTTTAGCAGCGGCCAAGCGAGATATTTCATCCATAGGACGTTTCGAAAGAGATTGGTGACTGCTCCACCTGGGTTCTGGACTACACTGACGATTCCTTGCGGAGGTCCAACCCGACGCGCCAGTTCACTTGCTAACAGACAATTTCCTATCTTCGAGTTGATGTAGTTCTGGCCCCTGTGTCTTGGCGGTGTTCGAACTTCAGCCATATTGAGGCCTCCAGGGGGTGGCTGGAGTTCAATTATTTGACTGCTGGTCCAAATAACACGAACTGAGGCAGGTGGATTATCGGCAACCGTCTTCTCGAGTAAAGGTAGAAGCAGTTGGGTGAATAAAAACGGTCCGATGCAATTCGTTGCTAGCTGCAGCTCAGTGCCTTGTTTTGATACGCTACCCAGTGGTGGCCAGGACACCCCGGCGTTGTTCCAAAGTACGTTAAGCTTCGATTCCTTGGCCTTGAATTCCTGAGCGGCTTCTCTGACGCTGTCCAAGTCGTTAAGCTGAATGTAGACAAAGTCAAGAGTTCCTCGGGATGATGGATTGGCAGCCCGGATGTCTTTGATCGCCTGTTGTGCTTTGTCAGGGGAACAACCGGCTACGTATACATGGCCATGAGCTTCGTATAGCATTTTCGTAAGCTCAAGGCCTATGCCACTATAGCCTCCTGTGACTAGAAAGACCTTGCCGTCTTGCGGCTCGAGGGKCCTTTCAGTAAGCGATGGCTCCGGKGGGAAAAATTGAGACCACTGTGCCCCCATAGCTAAGAGTAACGAACGAAACTCTGGTGTTTTGCAAGTAATAGGCTTAGACGTGGAACCTTGAACAAGCTGCGTCTGTCTCAACGGTGAAATAGAGGGAATGAAAGACAACCATGAGTATCATAAGATATGGAAAGCGGTAAATGGTCCCTGAAACGCCGAGAATGCTAGCGACGGGGCTCGTTCACCAAGATTAAGAGATGCATACCCCTATGTGACGTGAATGGCTCGTTACACGATAGTCTCTACCTTTGGCAGTTCATAATCACATATTACGGCACAGACTTTTCCTTGCCTCCTCGTTGCATCTGTATGATAAGTCTTAGATGTATTATAAAGTACTCTGGCTTGAAGTAACGTGATGCGATTAAGAGTTACTGGTTCGCTGGTATTTCCACCAACAGTTGTAATATGCTCATGCTGTGAAACGATAGGTATACATCGCGAGCAATTAAAGGGGCGGGTGGCCCTGTTGTATCGGACACCGCGGCCGCGCAACAAGATTACGAATATGTGCTACATACTACAACCTACCGACACTAACATGCTTACTGTTTCTAAGTCAATCCTAGCCTGCTTAATTGGGCTCAACATTGGTAAACAGATGCTATCGCCGTATTATTTAAGACAAGGTCGTATTCAACCTACAGATTATAATACCTCGGTACGTCCTCGATCTTGGTACATACAGGTAGACTGTCGTCACAATATACTAGGTACTGAGGCAATTACCAGATGTTGCCACTATGGCACATGGATATCTGTAGTAGCTAGGAGGTAAGTTTGGGATTCAGGGGTGCTTTAGGCAGCCTGCAGGCCTTAAGAGCGGTTGGAGTAGTCCGAAATATATCAACCTAGGTAAGCAATTATTACTCTATAGCAGGTCCGATAAGAGTCCTACGGCAGGATTCTACTGTAGAATAGATCTATTATCCGACGGCAGGTGCCACCGAGACGAAGGTAGTGCATATCGCATCGGGCCGGGTATTGGGCGGGATGAAGGCACCCGAAAAAGGGTTGCATCCGATATCGATATCTAACAACTTGAGCCTCCAACTGCATACTATCTTGCTCCGAGCGAAAGCAGGCTACGGATTTTGGCGTCTAATTGGTTCTAATTTCACAATATATATTCATTTGGAAGAACGAATTTGAGCCAACAGAGGTTGGGTTGACGCACACAGGGTTACAAAGTAGGAATCTCGGGGGTGGTAATTGTGACACTGTTTCGACTGCTGTGCGAACGCCAGATGCCAAAATCTTCGAACTTCAATCATAACCAGCGGACAGCTTCTAATACATGAATCCAAACGGAAAAGGCGGTGTGAACTGGACGTGCCGTCATACTGTCGCCGCAGAATGTACATGCTGGGGGCGACCTCGTAGCTATCTCACGCATGTTGATCACTTTAGAGGTTTGTGTTACCAACTGGATGGATATAGTTGCATTCCGACCAGAAGACGAAGTAAACCGGCATTGCTATCTACCTGACATGGAGCTGCTGAGGTATATGGCGGCACACATAGCGGTTCATTAGAGACGATTGCACATGATCAATAGCGAGGTTTCTTAGCTCCGCAACGAGGATGCCAGAATACCTCTGCTTGAGGGATTATGAAAGCCACCTAGGTAGGTAGATTAGAATATGGAAGTGGTAATGTATCTTCGCTATTACAACGATGGTTTTAGACACGAGGCCATAATAGTTTGATATTATTAGGTACCTAATAGGAAAGTGTATTGGTTTCGCAGCAACCATAACCCTAGAACTCTTTGTACCTTGGACAATAGATGCTCCATACCAAGTTTCCAGCATAGCTCAAGACGATAGCCTCAAGGTAGGTCCGAAGGTCTTTGGAGAGGCTAGTGTCGACACGTATCTCCTCGACAGTACGACAATACTGGGTTATGTATTTCTTAATTTCCTCCCGACAGATTGCCTTAGCCTCTTCTTCAGACACCGTCCTTTCTTTCATGATAACCCATATCGCATTAAACACGTAGTCCTGGCCAGCTTGCTCCGCTTCTACGCGTTCCTTTTCCCAGGAGTATAGGTCATTGGTAAGCCCGAGCGCAGCGTACCCTGGTTTGGCCAGCTGAGCGCACAGATCGAGTTCCTCATCTGGGATAGTAAGGGCCATGCCGAATGTCAAGAATCCGAACCAAATTCTTCATTGACTCGTTAATGAGATCATAATGAGATTAGTTGGGGTCTCTGACTTACAGTTCGCCAGCATCGATAATTCGGGCCGGAACGTATTCCTCCATGGACTTGAAGGGAGCTCTGCTCTCAGCCGCAGAGAGCACAAACTCTCCCCAAGCTTTCATTGCCGTGACTGCTCGTGTAGAATCTATAGCCATCATCTCCGAGAGGATTTGTGCCTGAAGGCGTTTCTCAGGTCGACTATGTAAGTCGATCCGTTGATTCAGAACGCCCTGGGAAAACGGCTCCAAGAATTTGGCAGATTCATCTGGACGAGACTTGAGGTCCAAGTTCTCCATATTATCTGCTTATACAGTTATTTATATGATCGTATGACGAGATTTCGGGGCTCATCACCATCGTATAGGAACGCGAACTCATTGGCATAAGCGAGTATCTCAAGCCTTTCAGGGAGGCACTCGGGAACAGTAGTTCGAATAAAGCTATAGGGATCTCCAAGGCTTCCATGGTAGGTCTTCAAGGGCTGTACGTACTTGCTCCAGTCCCTTTGAGCTCGAAGAGCACCCTGAATTTCCTTACTCGGGTCATTGTGCATACGAAGCACAATACCGTTTATGAGGCCGTGTGTCTCGTATACACCCTCATCAACCTTCCTAGAGTGACGGTATTCCATAGTTTGACGTTGGAATAACCTGAATTAGTAGGTGAAGATAATAAATCAAAGAGTATAGATGTAGGTATAAAACGGAAAGGGGTAATATAGAACCAGAGGAGAACGTTGCAAAGTCATCTTTTAGACACAGGGCATAATACCATTGAATTTATATAAGGCATATGTGAGATTCTCGCAACTTAAAGGGGTAATACACAATGGAGACTGTGCCATAAGACCAAGGCATCTAGCAAAGTAACATGAATATAACAATGGTAACATTTCTAGCACTAACCGTGGACTCTGTACACCCACACACCATTAATGACATGACATATTCAACACCGCGCCTCAATCTTACACAAGCAACCAACTGAGTGGGGGCCCTGAGCGGACAAGGCATACATTGCTACAGGATCCAGGGTGACGAAGCATTTTAATTCCATACCAGGCAACGTCATCCGAAGATGCTACGTCTACGGAAAAAGGACTTCATGTATTTGATCTTATATTCTTTATAATTCCCAGACAATCTTTAACCATCAGTATTATTACCTTCACCTAGGCACAATACTTATCTTCCTACCATATGATCTATTCTATTAAAAACTTTGATTATTGTCAACTATCACAATGCTCACAATGCCGACCTACCTTTCTTCGACAGTCACCTTGGGGGCTCTATTGTCTGCTTTTGCTGCTTACCTCGTCTTTCTTGCTGTCTATCGCCTGTATTTGTGTCCCTTAGCCAAGTTCCCTGGCCCTAAACTCGCAGCTCTCACAGGACTGTATGAGTTTTATCATGACTATTGGCTAGACGGAAAGTTTGTCTTCGAAGTTGAGAGAATGCATCAAAAGTATGGTGAGTTGATCCCCCGGCAACATACCTACCTTAGGTACCTAAGTACCTTACATAGGACGACTTAGAATCTGATTAACGTTGTTGTCTTCTAAGGTCCAATTGTTCGAGTCAACCCACGGGAGATATCAATTCACGATCCCGAATTCTATAATGAGCTATATGTCACTGAGAATAGGAGGCGAAGCAATAACCATGACCTCTTCTGCCAAGGTATTGGCTTTGATGGTAAATTGGCCCACCTATTCGCCCTTAACTTTGACTAAACTCCAGCAGGCTCATTTTTGCTTACGGTCGACCACGACCTCCACCGCCAGAGAAGGAAGCCCTTCGAACCGTTCTTCTCTAGGAAGGGTATCTCATCTCTGCAGTCAATGCTTGCTGAGGTTGCTCTGCATCTTGAGTCTCGCCTAAGAGAAACGCAAGGTCGAATTGTGCGGCTTGATCATGCATTCTCAGCTTTTTCCGGTGATGTTATTGGGAGGATATGCTTAGATAGTGATGATTCGAGCGATCGCTTATTAAATGATGTTAACTTCGCTCCGGACTGGTGCGTTCCTCTTCCTCATCCCCCCCCTTCTCTCTTCAGGCATGATAATTCTCGGGATTAATGCCCTCCAGGTACAATATAACGCACAGGTTGATACAGTCCTTACCACTTTTTACAAGGTTCTCGTGGCTTATTCGGTTCGTTTCCTATCGTATTATTTGCCGTGTACTCGAAGGCTAACTTGTCAACGTAGATTAGCAACATGGATGCCCGGAAGAGTACTTCTCTGGGCATTCCCTCAAGGCAATGTGTTTAGAATCTTTACTGAGGTTTGAGAAGTTTTCCCTCCATCATTCAACCACCAACACAATGATAACTGATTGTTGAAATTAGAAAGCCAAGGCGGTTATACGTAGAGCCATGGTCGAGGTCTCTGATAAAGAGAAGAGTGGTACCTCCCTTTTCCATCATATTGTACGCGACGACACACTTGGGCCGGACGCATCCGAGGAACGCCTTACACGAGAAGCCCAGGTGATGTTGGCAAGCGGCACTGTTACTACAGCGCGCACGATAGGATTCGCAAGTTATTATATTCTATCAAAGCCATCTATTCGAGATGCACTCCAGCGTGAGCTGAAAGATGTTATGAGCACCTGGCCCCAACGTGTTCCGTCTTGGGCGGAGCTTGAAAGGCTGCCATTTCTTCAGGCTATCATCAAGGAATCGCTGCGGTTAAGCTACGGTGTCATGCACCGATTACCCCGTATTTTCCCAGACGATTCTTTGCAATACAAGCAATATACAATTCCAGCTGGAGTAAGTCATAAGCCTAGACGTAAGCCGACTAATCTCTTATCATAAAGCAGGTGCCAGTTGGGATGTCTGCATATTTAATGCACTCTAATCCCGAAGTGTACCAATCGCCGGATCAGTTCATCCCAGAGCGTTGGATTGGCGAGGTAGACCCAGCTCTACACAAGAGCTGGGTACCATTCTGTCGGGGATCGAGGAACTGCCTAGGCATGAAGTACGTCAGTCTGATTAATCCAGAGATTTGCAGTTCATTCCAGCTGTCAAGACCACTAACAATCCTGCTTATAGCCTGGCGCTGGCCGAGATGAGCCTTGTCCTAGCCGTGCTCTTCCGCCCCAATGGACCTCCGATGGAGCTGTTCGAGACCGACGAGAGTGATGTAAAACAAGAGCATGATTTCATAATCCCGCTTCCGAAGAAGAGCACGAAGGGGATTCGAGCCTTGATCCGCTAATCTAAGTAGGAATGATCAGCCGTAAGACGGCTGAAACATTGTCGTGAAACCAAATAATAATCGCAACGGGCCGTAGGTAGCTAAGAGCGGAAGCGGTCCGCCAGGGKGGGATTGAAGAAGGGGCGGGTCAGCGACACGCGTGGGGGGCTTATTCTGATGGACAAGGCAGCCAATGTTGTGCCAATCTAAATTTCTGTACAGCCTGCTTAGATAGGTAGTTATCGGCATGTTAGGTGCTCTACAATTTCCATGTTAGTAATACGGAAACCATTGAAAAAAAGAGATACATCGAATGGGATCTCGTCGGTCCTCTGATCTACGCTGCAACGGTAGAAGTACAAATGTATACGGGTTAGCACGAGCCTGCCTCTGGATGTGGCGTTACCCGGCTCCTTTAAGCGGCTCGGAACTTTAAGATGGATGAGGTTGGTCTCTGGTAATGCAGCCGACGGATGGCGGGCGACGGATTCCCTGTAGGCTGGGTTGGAGTTGGGTGTGATAAAACAAGAAACACGTAACTTTTCACATTTGTTATATGCAGTGTAAAGTGTGCAGACGCTGATGGGCTGCTGTGTGTAGCATTGGAGGGACCTCGGAATGAGAAGAATGATAAGATACCCGGTACTCAACACGAGGTTGAGTTTATGGGTTAAGCATGTTGGTGGGATCGATTCGCAACCTGCTGTGGACAGGGAGGCGCTGGCCACCACTGGTACTACCAACTACCTACCTTGGAGCCAATACAGATGCAGCTTCAACAAAATATTAAATTCGTACTCGAAAAGTTTTGCGCATGAAAGGATTGGCACCCGTGCACACCGACCACAGTAATTTGATGCATTTGAATCAGGAAGCTAGATGCGCACCCGTCCGAAGAAAACCATTGAGATGTGGTAGGAAGTTTGGGGTCCTAACAGGCCAGTGCGAAGTTGTAAGACACCGTGACGTAACGCAGTTTATCGTTCTAGTGGTGATATTGACGAAAAGGGGGGGAAGGGTTGGTATTAGTCAGCAAGATACGCGCTCCGTCGCTCTACTATCGCCCACCACAACAATGTTGAATGTAGGTACCTAGGTAGTAATGTGAAGAACTTGGAGGCCATTTTATAATATGTCCCAAATTTTATAGGTTCAGAAAAGACGACAATGGTAGAGGGTTGGTATGTTGATACATGCCGCTTAGGTACTCGATGGTAAATCCTCTCGTACCTTTATCTTCACTTCTATAGGTTTCTTTTCAACAAGCAGAAAAGTCCTTAGGCTCTCCCAATCCAACCTGCCCGCAGCCTCGAAGTCAAATGTCCATATCAGTTTAGCTAAAATAAGTCGCATTTCTGCCCAAGCCAGATTTTGTCCCAAGCAGCCCCAGGGCCCAACACTGAACGGCTGTACCGCTTCGCGCCTGTCCTTAGAAAAGGGGGATGAGGGATCTTTGATTGCGTCCGGTAGCCATCGCTCAGGCAGGAAGGCCGACGCATGATGAAAATAGTCGGGGCTGCGATTCATACTATACACTTGGATAGAAACCGGAGTCTAATCATCGACCAATTTTAGCATAATATTCTCAATGCAGAAAGGATTAGCTATACACAGGTCGGTATGAACTTACTCCTGATGGTAGCCATGTCCCGCATACGGAACTACCTCCCTCAGGTACACGTCTTGGAAGGATCCACGGAACTGGTGGGCATAATCTCATGCCCTCCTTCAGGACTGCGTTGAGATATTCCAGGTCCTGGAGGTTATTGAGAGTGAGGCTACCCTCTTCTAACACGCGGACTTCTCGCTGTAGAATTTCCAACTTATCCCTGTTATGAACGAGATAGTTCATGGTMCCCCCCAGGACAGTAGCCACCGTATCACTCCCAGCCGTCGTTAGCTCGAGAAACGTGGAATTGATGGTGTCTAAGGATAATCTTTTGTCCTCGTTTTCTTTTAACACGTAAGACATGATGTCAGGACGCTCTAGCTCGAAGTTGAGGCGACGTTGAACCTTGTCGACAATAAACTGACGATGATCATGTAGCACCTTTTTGGCAGATGGAGGAATACACTTCATGAGTATCATCTCAATCAGAGGATAGAATCGTGCTGCATAGATGAAAAGAGCTGCTCTTTCACTGTTAAAGATCATTGAAATCCAAGGATGATAGCGAGAGTCCTCAAGGCATTTGAATGACTCGCCATATCCCAGATCACCGATGATGTCGAATGTCGTGAAGTTGAACCAAGGTCCAATGTCAATTATCGATTGACGGCTTGCATGGTCCCGTAGACGTTCAACGAGTAGGTTAACGTATTGATGAAGGATCGTCTCTTGGGTTTTTAGAGCTCGTGTCGTAAAAGCGGGCGCAACAACTTTACGTATACGGGCATGGGCCTCGGGTTGGATGCTAGTCAGTATTGCTGGGTGGTCGTCTGGCTGCGCAGTCCACCACAAGGGGTCCTTGAGGAACAGTGGGCGGTCCGCCCGAAGGATATCCGCCCAGGCCTCTGGTTGAGCGAAGGTTACTTCATCAGGTGCAATACGAACAACAGGCCCATATCGTCGATGGAGCTTCTCGACGTCCTGGATAAGAGTTCCCCTGAGAAGAGATCTAATGAAGGGGAGTCGCGAAGATGACCAGAGTTTTGGGCCGGGCACCGACGAAAGAGGATGGAAATACAGATTCCGAATAATCCCCAATAGCGGGAACTGTACACTGTCAGCTTTTCGTTTCAGCGCTCATCATTTCGCCGACAGTCTCTCGTACAATAAGCAATGCCAACAGAGCGGCGACCCATTTTGGCCAAACAGGCGATTCTTCGTGGGATTCTAGCATTGATACTCTGCCTTAGCACCGACTAAATTCTCATTGAATGATTGAAGGTACTAGGTAAGTAGAAAATATCAAAATCGAGCATACGAGGGCCAACAAATAGTTTTAGGGGCGACATGCTGCCAGATAGTGGCCACGTGGACGCCGGGACAACAATCACATGCTGGACTACCTAAGCCTGGTCGGGGTTAGGCAGGGCCACCATTGATCCCCTTACTTTTACGCATACGCCGTATTCCCTATTATACGGATAGACCTTGCCCATCTAACAGTGGAATTCAGCTGATCTGGTGTCACGTGAGTGACACACCAGGAGAGTGCGTTTTCGAAGAGCAATATGACCGTTTGCAATTGTTGTCTGTTCCAGACAACAGACTTTTCAATTGAACAACTTTCGTCTCTATCGTCGATTCTACGAGTTACGTGACACATGCTCTAAACGAGGTGCAAGGTGTGTAACACGGTACTCGCTATACGGAGTACCTGTAGATACAAGTAGAGTGGTAACGTACATGTAGGTATGCAGTTCATGCGCCAACGTCTCTTGAATTTCTTGGATGGCACAACTCGATTTCTGGCCACCTACCAGTAGGATCCGAGTGTCTACCAAAACGTAAATGGCGTTGGTTACATGGAGTAGTGAAACTTCATACCTGGTATGGATAGTAATAGAAGAGCGTCAACCAAGAGGGCTCTTCCTCTTATGTATTTCAGCCTCTCATAATACGAGCACACCTCGAGCCATATCGTTTTCCAAGAATTCTCTTCACCGGCACAACTATAATTCTCACAATACCTTTGTACAGAACCGAACTTTTCCATTGTGATCATTTTCCTCAGAAGACATCATGTCAACCGAATACACTGGAGCTGTTGAAGCGCCACCCGGCGTTACACCTAACTTCGTTGACCCTCCCAGTCAGCAACGAGGAAATATAGCTCTTCATACGGTGTGCCTTACTCTAGTTACCGCGGCTGTGGTTATGCGTTTGTGCACTCGCATTCTCGTTTCGAAAACCAAACTAGGCATCGACGATTGTTAGTGCTGCCTAGATCTAGAATTAGGCTTAATGCTAATATTATGGCATAGACTTCTGCATGATCGCTTACGTTAGTTATGGTTAGAACATTCGTGATAGCCACTAATGAAATTTGGATAGGCTCTATCGGTGTCCTTTTCGAGTTTGTTGTTGAAGGGTATGGAAACGCCGTGGCAAGACCCTACAGTAAAAAAACTTGCAAATGATAGTCTGACTCGACACAGGATATTCGTATGGAATTGGACGCCATATGTGGGATGTACCAGCAGGCTGGTTAGTTCACGCTTTGAAGGTTAAACAATCTGCTCCATTCCTATTCGCTGTTGTCGACTGACATTCGCCCCCCGCTAATAGTTCGTCGCTATCTCGAGTTACGTCTACGTGCTAGTAGCAGCCACCACCAAGCTCGCTTTTCTGTTTATGTACCGCCGCGTCTTCTCTCCACAACCTAAGTTCAGATATGCAATCGATGGAGGCATCGTTTTTATTGCATGTGCAGCCATAGCGCTCTTCTTCGCTGGTGTGTTTGCATGTAGCCCGGTGCAACGCAGCTGGGACGCGACGATTGACGGCCATTGCTTCAATATCGATGGCATTAATTACCTTTCAGGTGTGGTGAATGCCGTCGCAGATCTATACATCCTTGCATTACCAGTGCCTCTCCTTTGGAGCTTGAAGATGAACAATAGGCGTAAGCTGAAATTGTTAATCATCTTCTCTATCGGCCTGTTGTGAGTAACTCCACTATTCTCACCGCAGGCTAAAGCTCACCAATAGTTTAATAGTGCTTGTGTCGCAAGCTTACTCAGATTGGGAATGACAGCACTGCTACGAAGTAGCCCAGACTCGACCTGGAACGTGTCTACCCTCGCCATCTGGGCGTATGTAAATTGACTTGTAATGAGGTCGTAGAGTCAACGTACTGACCAACTACAGGACCATCGAAGTTAATGTGGGCATAATCTGCTCCTGCCTCATATTACTACCAGCTTTCATAGACCGATATCTTCCCGAATCTATCAGATTGTCTTCATCTCGACTTTTATCCTATACACGCAACCTCTCATTCATCAGGAGCAGGCGCAGGACTGCCTCCCTCGAAAGGGGTCAAGGTAGCTGGCCTGAATATCAACATGACTCTGAATCTGGATCACAGCGTTTTGTTAAGCCTGACACCTCACGGTCTATAGTGAAGACAGAGTCATTTCGGTTAGACTATATGCGGAATCATACTCAGCCGCAACCCTCTCACATTGATACTTCTACCACTGATACTCCAGCGCCTCAGCCAGTCAAATCTTTGGTCATCCCCGAGAACTTAGCTACAAGCAATAAAGGGTTGTACTAACCCTAATCGCAAAGAGCTTCGGGAGATTGCTGAGAGATACGGAGATAGACATAGCAGGACTACCTCCTTGCCCGCTTCTGTCCCCTTCTATCTATCCACATAGTGTCTGGAATATCACTTCTATCTTTCCATTTTGTTAATTTATTTAGAACTCCTTACTTGTTGGCCAATACATTAGGTACCTACACTACCTGCGTTTTGTACCACAACACGGTGCTTTCAGGGGGAAATGGCGATGTTTTTACATAAGCAGATATAAATCTATCTACAACGAGTGGCGGTATACTACCTGTACCTATATTACCCAATATCGGGTTCTAATAGCATTCCTGGCAGGTATAATATCAGTCTAAAGGGCAGATTGCCTACCTATCTAAGGCCGGAGACTTTTCAGGCGAGTCAACTAGACTGGAAGTTGCAACAATATATCCCAACATCCTGTAAAGTTACCTACATAACAGCAGGTCATGTTCTATTTCCAACGTATCGATTTTCAATTATAATTATCAATTTAGTTGCTCAGGTATCTGGTTTTGTGTGACGGTTTGCTGTAGTATATGTCGCTATAGGGTATAACATATATCTTCTAATACTAGCCTATTTAGAATTGATTATATGTCTCAGGGGATGCATGGAGCGAAGTATATACGGCTAGTTATGATGGTTTATAAGAAGCTAAATCGCACAAATAAAAACTCCTAACCTGCTGAACTTATTTCCCGTAATCAGATATCCATCGTTAGAGTTCGACGACACCTTATAGAATCCGTTTGATTGACTCCCAGGCTTCAATGAAGTGACACAGCGAGAGCTTGTCTTTTAGCGGATGTTTATTGTTGGTTGACGGTTATCGGAGCAAGTTGTATCGGGCCGTCGTGAGGAAGAGTAGCAATTCTGGTACCGCAAGACGAACAATGAATGTGTGTATTTTGAAACCATCCACACAGGCATGGAGCACAAGCCAGGCAGACACAAAAGAGGCAGAGTACAAGTCCGACCACCCTGTATAGTGAATGCTTTAGCAATGAAATAGGTCGATGGAAATAAATTAACCATAGACGATAGAAAGCGAGGGACGGTCACCCACATTTGCATCGAAGTATCCTCTTTGGTGATTTTAGTCATTGTCCTCTTCTTACAGTAAGGACAGTCGATCCAGGTGGGAAATTCTTGGAGCTGATGAAGAGGCGTGACGGGTGGAGCGTCGGGCTCCATAACGATTGGAGGTACATTGCTTGAATATCTAGCTGATGGTCAGAACTAGAAGCATAAGATAATATTAGGAAATCAAAAAGCTGTACATACTCTTCTTGAATTATGTTGGCCAACTGCGGCTTGTTACTGACCACGATCCCCTCTCTTCCATTTTCATTTTTTGTGAGTACCTTAGGCGCGGGATGCGGCGGCGAACAGGATTGAACATCTGCACCAACGATACCTTCGATCTGTGGCTCTGCAGTCATATTTCAGTTTATTCAGTTAATTTAATAAGAAGACTGCACTCAGAAATATTCTGTCTGGAGATAAATATGTCAGGGGGGCTGTTTCTCGACTCCCGCTATATTTACCTACCACATACGTATATTATCTCACCCCCCCTTTATAATTCTAGGTAAGATTCCTCGGGTAGTACAAGAAATTCTCGGTGACTGCCAAGGTAAATCCTGCAGGAAAAATAGCGTGCACTTCTATTCATGTCCAGCCCTGCTTCTATGATAGCGAATAGCAAGGCCACGTTTACGCAGGCAGCCATCTAAGCCTTCAAATTCTGAGGCTAAGGTCCGAATACGGGACTAGGCTTTGAAATCTGTGCCTGGAAAACACAAACATCCTGCTGGTTTCTCACCAAATCAGCCCATCGGTCGGTGATGACCCCCGTCAGCTGTAATGCACCGATGTCATCCTTTGGGGTAATTTCTACCTAAAGTACTCTGCCTTTTCATATACATTTCAGAACTATTCCGATTAATAAGAAGCGCCGCACGCCAAGAAGTGAGAAGCTACTTACGGTGGATGAAATCTTATCATGCGTTTCTTAGAAACCAAACCTGCCAAGGAGACTGGAACTTTGAGACTCGTGGAGAAGCGAGTGAATGAGCTGCCTCCATACGCTATTCTATCGCATACCTGGGAAGACGATGAAATAACTTTCGAGGATATTGAGAATGGAAAAGCGAACGATGCATCAATCAAGAGTCCCGCAGCCCTCGCATCGCTCTCGAAGCTACGCGGGGCTTGCGTCCAAGCAGCTGCGGACGGTTACGAGTATATATGGATCGACTCATGCTGCATCGAAAAACGTAGTAGCGCCGAATTGTCCGAAGCCATCAATTCCATGTTCGCCTGGTATCGTGATGCTGCAACCTGTTACGCTTTCTTGCTCAATGCACCGAATGAACTCCTTATACCAGAAGCCAAGGAAGAGTTCAAAAACAATAGGTGGTTTACACGAGGCTGGACCCTGCAAGAGCTCCTGGCACCGACGGAGGTAGTATTCTTTTCAGGAGACTGGGTTAACATTGGTGATAAGAGATTACTGTGTCTGCTTCTTGCTAATATCACGGGAATTGATAAGGAGATACTGCTGGGAGAACGCGCTCTAACCTCGGCAAGTCTTGCGAGACGAATGTCATGGGCTGCAAAAAGAGTGACAACACGTCCGGAGGATATGGCTTACTGTTTGATGGGTATATTTTCTGTTAATATGCCTATGCTGTATGGCGAAGGTGCAGAGAAGGCATTTCTGCGGCTGCAAGAGGAGATTATGAAAGATTCGGATGACCAGACACTATTCGCCTGGACTAAGTCGAACTCCTCTCCTGACGCGATGGAAGGCCTGCTGGCTTCGAAGCCATCCTTCTTCTCCGACTCAAGCACCTTCGTCCCTTACCAAGACTTCGAGCCCCGCGCGCCGTACACTTCGACAAATCGGGGCCTAAGAATTAACCTTCGTCTTACAGAGCTCGCCAACGGTGAATACGTAGCAGCTCTTGACTGTCCAGTTCCACCAAGCTATAAAGATTCGACCTTTCTAGGCATTTACCTGCGAAAGCTATCGGACAGCGACGAACAATACGCGCGTGTCCGGGTCGGGCATCTCGCCAGTGTCCGTACAAGAGGGTATCTTCAAACCGTCTATGTCCGCCAGAAGCCTCAAGCGCCGTCACCGGATGGAGCCTTTCTACATCACTACGTCCAACTGAGGACAGGACCTCTTCCTGACATCTACCAGGTAGTCTCCATCTTATTTCCTAATACGAGAGAGGTAGACGCCGCCTCCTTGCCTTCAAGAGATGCTGCCAGGACTTGGGTCCCGAGGAAGTGGCCGATCTTATACCCACTCTTCAGGAGGCCGAAACAGCTTTCGATAGCCATAATATTTCAAACTAATGACGACGAGCGGTTGGCCTTGATGATTGGCACGCTCGGAGGCTTCGATATAGCTTTCAGTGTGCTTGAACTTGAGAGCGGGCTCGACTTGGACGAACTTACGTTTACGAAACTAGAAGACAGATTTGAGCCTTCTACAACTGGCAGAGTCGACTACATGTATCATAGTGTCCGCGTTTCTGCTACAACCGTGCTGCAGTCACGAGCTAAGTATTACTTAGTTGATGTTGGCATCGAAGCTGTTAACGTTTCGGTGAGGGAGATAGTGAGACAAGCATACGATATTGCCACTGATTCAAGTCGCAATTGTTCCAAACCCCAATCCCCTTCAGTTTCGCCGGAAGAAGAGAGAAGAGATGCAGAAAAGGGAATAAAAAGGCGGAGTAAGAAATCATCGATCTGGAGACATCTCATATAATTAGGATGGATCTCGCAAACAATTTCTCGTTCGAATTTACCGTTATATAATAAAATTCGGTTGATAAAGGGGCTGATCCTGTGAGCTAGATTTTTAAGTCACGGGCTAATATTGACAGTCATGCTATCCTCTACTACCATATGATACAGATTATACAGATTAGAAGGGATGTAACTTCAGCGCTCCGTCCTTGGGCTGCAGCCTTTTTCGAAGCCCCCCCAACTCCCCCTAGTCATGCCACGGACAAGAAAGAGCAATTTCATGGTCCAAGGGAACGTGGACATATTCCCTCCAGTCTATGTTTTCGTCAAAGCTATCATAACCACCGTCATAATCGTCAAAGTGGCCTCCTTCAATTGATATAGCCTTGATCGGGAACTGCTGCTTTTCCTTTTCCTCTTCTTTCCTCCTCTTCTCCCTCTCCTCCCTCTCCTCCTTCGCCTTCGCCCGTTGGCGTTCCTCTCTCTTCCATTTCTCATCTTCATATTCAATAAAAGCCTTCTTAGCCCAAAGATCTAACTTCTGGCGCTCTGTAAGACACCAGAGCACTAGTTCTCTCGTGGCGAGAGTATCCTCTAAACAGTCATGGCCACCTCGAGATGACTGTATTGTGATCCCCAAGAGGTCCCGGCTCAATGGCTTCAGACCCCATTTTCGAAGCATCCTCTTACCTTTTCCGAAGGCAGCTTCTGAGACAAGGATAGCAGAATCGACGACTCGTTTGTGGGCGATGTGCAAGACCTTTAGATCGTGGTTGAGCGAGTGACCCACAAGCACAGTGTCCGCGTCGGCGAATTCGAAGAGCTTTGCTCTCGCCGCGGGCCATCCGTTCAGAGCTTGGCCGCTGGCCTTAGCCATCGCCATCTTAGCCGGGCTCACCCCACTATACTTGGTTCGCCAGTCTTTGACGACTTCAGTGGGATACACGAGGGTATTGATGAGAACTTCTCCTGT
The DNA here is from genome assembly GCA_000931505.1 of Hypoxylon sp. E7406B. Taxonomy (NCBI): domain Eukaryota; kingdom Fungi; phylum Ascomycota; class Sordariomycetes; order Xylariales; family Hypoxylaceae; genus Hypoxylon; species Hypoxylon sp. E7406B. The sequence goes on along the minus strand of JYCQ01000122.1, from coordinate 131,447 downwards.
GAAGAGGTCCACCGCGCAAAGTTGAGCCAGGTCGTCCCGCCCACCTGCGACCCCCACCATTTCACAGTCAAGAGTGATGGCTTTGCGCCTCACCCCACTAGCCTTCACTGGTGTGGAGACGAACCCCTTGATACTATACTTGAGATTCATTTGGTGAGATGGATTGCCCGTATAGTAGCCTTGGGACACCAAGCACACTTCATCGTGGCATCGCTTCTTCAACGCTTTAATACCGGGACCTTCCCAATTCGATGCCCATGGGTACTTCTTTGTAAGAGAATCTGATAGCCCAGCCGAGATGGTCTCTTTGGAAGTTGATCCAGTCGTTGGAGGATTCTTTAAGGGTTGAGTGCTGTTCGCATTGACTATCAAGAAACCGGGTCAGCAATTCTTTGGGTTACGGGAGCGCGAAGGAAGTATACCTTTCGTAGGGCCTTTGGGGGCCTTCTCCTTTCCTTTCGCCCCCTCTGCAGCTTTGAGTGGCTTGGTAACCACCACAAGCTTACATGGAGCGGTCTCGGACTTATCGGCTCGTGGCTTATTTTTTAAAACATCAGTCTTTAGCGGGAGGATCGGGGCTTTCTTGTGTTTCGCTGCAGTCTTTTCGTGTTGCTGGAGCCCATCCTTCGAACTAAATAAATGGCAACACGGTGCGCAGAACCTGAGCTTCATATGTTCCGTCTCTTTGACATGCTCACCGAGAGATTGTGCATTTTCGAAAACCAATGCACAATCGCATCTCAGCTTTCGGGATCCTTTGCCTTGTGACATGATGGCTGGGTTCGATGAACGGTTTCCTACTATGCTCAACCACAATGACAAGAATCAGCGTGAGGTTATGGGGCTATTCATCCACCACTTTAAATGCAAGTTCGTGGGCTAGGAGGCCTACTAAATCAACCTGGCTTAGGCAACGAGGATCATTGGACCGGCCACGACGGTGGGCTGAGCTGTCACATCCGAAACTGACGAGCGAATCAGATCGAAGCGGCCATGCAAAACCAGGTCTGCCACAGGGTCTTGTATTGTTTCAGTGAACCAAAGTCGTACTAACACACAGGCTCCGGTTCATTCTTCACGGTTCGGTATAGCAAACCTGGTATTATCACATGAGGTATCGCAGTAAAACCGTTGGCCGCCTCACTATCTTCTAGTCGCTGAACCCTATCTAGACTTCCATGTATTATATACAACCACGTGGATAGCATTATCACAAGCTAGTCTATATTCACCTATTGTTACGGAGTGAAGCGTATTCCTAACCCGTATATCAGTTCTGAGGCGTCACAAATACATTAGGCGCGGAATACCCGAGCGGCAAACGGATTTGTTGGTGGCGCAGCAAGTAGAAAATGGAGCGACAGCTATACAAATAGAGGTAGATGCTTTCGTAAAGCATATTTTCATAAAAGTCAGGCAACAAACAAACATAATGAGTATTGCACTCCAATTGATATCGCGTACCCCTACCACGAACAGGCTTAGTGCCCGTGGAGGAGTCGGACGGTCGTACATAAAGAACAAAGTCACAATCCAGCCAATGCTCCGGGATGAGGCTCTGCCAAGTTGATATCGACGAGTTTCACTCATTACATCATATCATGAAGAAGGGATTTTATATCATCGGAGCCTAACAGGTCGATACATACATTGGTAAGTACAGCGGGATCATATCTTCAAGACACTTCAACTTCTACATTCAGATGAGAGACCAAGATTACCCATTCGAACTTTATGAGTTAAGTACTCCTCGACGACATTGGTGAGAGTGAGACAGAAAGCCATTAATTTGAACTTCAGTGTCCTGCAACGTCACGCAATTAGCAAACTGCACTCACGAAATAAAAGAATGGCTTGATATGAGGCAAATACGATGGCATCTATTGTAGTATGAATAGGATTCACTTGCTATGTAGCTTCTCTAATAGGCCACAAACGAACCTATTTGTCAATAGGGGTAATATGCCATTGGCCCGCTCTGGATGATGTGGGTGAATGTGCCCGTCATTATCGGCGGTTCTAGCTTCAGCAAACAACCACCCAAGAGGTAGGCACATATCTGGGTATGTATTTGGACTCGTATAAATGCCGCAGCTCCTTTCTATTATCCGCAAGTTGAAAGACCTCTGTTCATTCAACATATCCCCATTCACTAGACGATCTTCATATACGGCTTGGTATCAACTGTACGACAAAATGCATCCTAAGAGTATCTTGTTTCTGCTGTCCCTCACGCCCGCAGCCGGCGCAACGGCCGGTAGAATAGACCATGGCCTTCTGAACTTTACTCGGACTGTAGAGGCCGAAACGTAAGTCAAGAATGGAATATCCCCGATAGGCAGAGCGAGTGATAACTAACATGGTACTCAGCACAACTACCGTCGTCATTACCTCAGTGTATGGTGCAGCGTGAGTCCCAAGAGAACTCCCCGGCCATAGTTACGATAGAATCTCTAACATCAGAGGGTATAAATAGGACACACTTCAAGTTCTTATCCGGCTCTCCACCAAACTCTTCCACAGTGACGCCGTCATCAACAAGAACTACGAAGGGTGCCGCAATCCGTGAATTCTCAACTTCATCCTCCGAGCCTACCACCGTCGTATACTCGGAGACGAAGACCGTCACTCAAACATCGGTGTCACATATTAGCAGGCCTGCAGTCACTCAGACCGTGTACCCATGTGCTAATATGACGAACTCCCAAGGTCCTGCGGTAAGTCGTCCATTAGGAAGCAGCACACTATCGCTACCCCCATGMCCCCTAAAGCTACGGAGCCCGCCTCTCTTAACATAAACCCCCTCCCGCTTTCCAATGACTCGTCACCATCGCTGGCGACGCCAATACTTGCCCAGGTGAGTACCTACTTACTATGACAATAGTACGGCGACGCCAAAATCGCCAGCCCACTCGGTCAAAAGGACGTGATCTTCGCACGGAACGAAACCAAGGGCTATGGCGCGTCCGCCGAGTCCTGCTGCAACGCATGCTACTTCGGGATCAAGAACTGCGTCCTGGCAAACTGGTACTCCGACAAGGGCTGTGTGGCCAGCTTTGCCACAAACACATCGGCTGCCCGAGGCGAGAACCCGTCATCGTCCTGCCCTAGTGGGTTATTCGATGGCCTTACGTATGGCCCCGATGTAAACGCAACATTCGGGTCTACGGGGAATATCGCCGGACCGTGTGGGCGGGATTATACGAACTTTCATCGGGATTAAGGGTTCGGATAAGGTGGAGATTGACTTGAGGACCGAGAAAGAATGGTATACCTTGGGGGAAGCTGAACTACAAAGTGATTAGAATGCTATGTTGGTTTTGTGATGGAGGAATGTCAAGGACCGGCAATATACAGACCTCATTGCTATTCTAACATGAACCATGGCGAAAGCTAGCAGTATGGATTTGCCTTTCTTATCGAGATTTCGTTTCGATTCATAAATGGAAAGCCCCATTGCTCCGTTCAAATTTCTATGACACCTAATCTACATCCTGTTGTGCGTAGCGATCGCTCTGAGGGTCCCTGGTCTATGCGCCCTTGTATGGTACACTCGACGCCATAAACCGTGCCCGCATGTTCTTGTACAAGTAAAAGCCCAAAGAGCAAAGGAAAGCCGATACAATCAATTGCCATCCAAGTACACACCCAATTCGTACACAACGGGAGGCGTTGAGTACGCGACTTCCTAGGAACCATTGGCAAGTATGCGGCGACATAGCAGTCCCGTATATCCGTCGGATCCCCATTAAACATTACCACCGGAAATGATGACCAATCAGACAATCCCTGCAATAACAGCCATTACGGCACCATAAAGACCAACACAAGTGAGGAGTTCCCAGGTGCGGATAGCAACGATTCCTCCCTGAATCAAGGTACCTAGAATACTGAGTCCCACCAGTACTACCACCGTCAACCTACCGAGATACCCCGGTATGATCAAGAACGTCAAAATTGGAATAATAACAGCGACCGTGACGGCCACAGAAAGCGGTATAACCTGCGAGTCGTCGTACGCGCTGTCGACGGTTATGATGCTGCTCTCTGCCTGTCGGTAAGGCGAGACGGGCCGAGACTTGATGGGAGATGCGCTGCGGGGTTCGGACATTGTGAACTCAGGATGCGGGATTGGCGTGGGAATCGGGTCATCATCGACAACTTGGTATTCTTCATTCACGCTAATCAAGTCTTCTGTCGCATCCAGGAAACGGGTCTCGACCTCGGCGATGGGAGCGTGGGTTGCGAGGTAGCTGCGATATTCTTGAATATCTTCCATCGTTGGAGTCGGCATCCCTTGTGTCTCCCTGCACGATGATAATAGTCGGTCTGTGGGGCCATTCGCATGAGTATGGTATAATACTTCAACTGTGGTTCGGTGGGAAAGGATGCCTTACTGTATTGGTCTAGTTTAAATGCGATCTTGCCGAGTATGTCGGCCTTATGCCAATGAAGCTCGCCACCAGCCATATACTCTGCTCTTCGAGACGCCGGGAAGAAGCAATCCGGTAGACGTCGGTTCTGCGTATCGGCTGCGTCAAGTCGATGGAGCTGTTCTTCCAGCTCGCAGAGCTCATCCTGAAGGTACAACAACAGTCTGTGATTCAACTTCTCAAATCTACGATATATGGGTCGGATATGCGGGCCGGGGTGATTTGCCGAGGATGCAGACAGCCTCGAAGCAAGGAGCTCGTAACCAGTCAAAGGTAATCTCTCGGGCCTTGGAGCGTGCTGGGGTCGAATTCGGTTGGGGTCTCGTGGAGCGTGATCGGGCGGCGGGATGTGCGGATGTTCAGAGTTACGCCTTGGGATGTCGGGAAATCCGTAGTTTCGCTCCCTATTCTGAGGTGCTGGCATCCGAGGCCCAAAGTTAGGTGGCGGTCCGCCGTCATTGGCACTGTCGCCACCACGCTCTGGGCTCGCGCTTCTGTCGGTATCATGTTCGCCAATGTTTTCCGAAGCATCATCCCTAAAGCTACTCGTTACAGAGGCTGCGTTGCGGCTTGGTGGTGATTGGCTCTGGACGGAGGTCGGTGAGCGACGAGCTGCTTCTTCCATTGACCTGCGGATGCTTTCCGGGGTCACAAGGGGAGAGTCCGAATCTAGAAAGTTGAGAGCATTGGGCTTCTTCCCAGGGAACTTTTTCCTCTTGGTCCTTGGCTTCCCTGCGGCGTCCCCATCCATTTGAGCCCTTTCTGTGGGCGTTGAACCATTCTCGCCCGAACTGTTTGACCCGCGCGAACTCGGGGCAATGGTCGCCAGGCTCGTTGAGGCAATTGACGCGGTGCTCAAATCAGTAAGAGAGTCATTTTCTGGTGCAGTGTCAAAGCGATCGGTATCCTCGGAGAGGAAACCCGCTCCTGTGTGGATATCATCTGGCCTTTCAAAAGGAGGCGGGATTGAGTTCGGATCGCCAGGAATCAGTATGGGATCAGATGCTTTCAAGACGCTGGAAAATCTCCTATGGGCCCTATTGGGATTGCTGGGGCCATATTTGGCTGCAGGTTCCCAGGCTCTAGCATCTGTATTACGTCTAGGTAAACTTCTTCTCCTCGAAGACAAAGGGTAGGGATGATTAGGGGGTTCTCGTTGGATACGATCCTGTTCATCAGCCATGTTGTGCTCAACGGCGCGCCAAGGGGCACCTCGATCGATCGCGGCCGGGACGGATGAAGAGCGATAATGTCTTAGGGACGACATCAGCGAGTATCAGGCTCTGGCCCTTGAAAATCTCTCAATAAAACGGACTTTTGACCTCGTAGTAAGAAGGGGAAAAGATGCGAACACAGCGTGAAACACGCCTACCTCGCAATGTTAGGCTGCAGGTAGCCGTCCATGAAGGCAATGTGAGTATACGTAGATCCCAATTCGGTAGTGACTTGACGAACGGCAGACGGACAGATATCCAAGTTGATATGTATTAAGCAGAAATCAAAACTAGTAGGCTACTAAATGCTATAAATCATTACTCGAGGGACATGTGGCTAACGTTGATGGATAGTACACGAGGCGCGATGGCGATGGTTGAAAACATGGTAGATTTTTGCGACGCCAGGACGCATTCCACGAACTACGTGAATGTATGTGGTCCTATAGGGCGTCGGAGTTGATATTAAATGAGAAAAGGCGAAGAGGGGAGAGCGTCCAGGGAAGACTGCTGTGTCCGGAAAAGGGTTCTGTTCAGCCGTCACGGCCCCTAGGTTGGTCAGCCGATGCGGCAATCTCGTCCAGACGATAGCGAGGATCTCCCCCAATATTAGTCGGCTGCATGGGAGTGCCCAGATATCACGCGGTAGATGATTGGTTGGTCCATCGTGTCGTTTGAGTGACTCGAGTGAATCTAACAGTGACCATGGCCACATGGCGCGCGTGCAAAGGTGATGAGCCAGAGCCAATGGTTCCTTAATTTCACCTGAAATCAAAACATCTTGTACTGGTCCCTTTTGGGCTTCGATCTGTTTCCGGATTCGGATGTTGTTGTTTAGAAAATGAGGTGGAACGAGATTTTGGAGGATGAGAAGATGCGAATATGATATCAACGACAGGGCAGCTGCAGGGGATGAATAGCCGAACGTCGAGTGACCCATAGACCTGGTCCAGTGGCTCGCTAGTGGGGCTTCGCGGCCTTTTAGCGTCCAACTTGGCGACGTCACAAGCGGTTAAAGCACTCCCACTCCCACTCCCTCTCCCTCTCCCTAGCTGAATTCGCGATAAGATAAGATATTGGCGAAAAATGACTGGAGCTTCCGATATGCTGATGCTGAATCCCGGCGTTGAGTCTTCATAACCCACAATCTCCATAGACATTTCGAGGAATTTCGATATGCCGCGGCTTAGAGTTGCCGCTTTGAGCAGATACTTGCTTCACGGCCAATTCTTTACACGAGGCTGCCTAAGATCGGAGGCACGAACTATTCGCACGATCGTTCGAAATTCCACCAAGCCCACGGCGATCCAATGGCTCCAGACTCGAGCTGTCCACACTGAGACTATTTCTTCTCAACCCTCTGTTGTGCCCTCCCCGACTCACGTTCCACTGAGGAAACAATTGAAGGACGAGGCAAAGAAACAAAAGGCTTCTGGCAAGAAGAAGAAAAAGAACGCAAATAACCAGGTTGTAGATGGTTGGGAACTTACTGTGGGAATCGAGATACACGCCCAATTAAACACGGCAAAGAAACTCTTCTCGCCTGCCACGACGTCGCTTAGTGACGAGCCAAACTCCCATGTTGCATATTTCGATCTTGCTACGCCTGGTAGTCAGCCCATCTTCCAGAGGGAAACTCTCATTCCAGCACTGAGAGCTGCTTTGGCGCTCAACTGCGACATACAGAGTATAAGTAGGTTTGATAGGAAACACTATTTCCACTGGGATCAACCATCGGGGTACCAGATTACCCAGTACTACGAACCCTTTGCGCGAGATGGAAGAATTGTGCTACAGGAGAGGGACGGAATCGCGGCGGAAGACGGCGATGGCGTATCCATTGGGATCAAGCAGATTCAGATGGAGCAGGATACAGCCAAGACTCTAGCTCAGCCTGGCGATGTGCATTGGATCGATTTCAATCGTGTTGGCATGCCTTTGATAGAGATTATCACTCTGCCTGATATTCACCACCCCGCAACTGCTGCTGCCCTGGTCAGAAAAGTTCAGATCCTGTTGAATGCTGCCGATGCGTGTGTCTCGGGTATGGAGGCTGGTGGTTTGCGTGCAGACATCAATGTGTCTGTGCGAAGGAGTGACGATCCTTCTGCACCACTAGGCCAGCGAACTGAAATCAAGAACCTAAGCAGTTTCAAAGCTGTCGAGGACGCCGTCATCGCGGAACGGGACAGACAGATCGCTGTTCTTGAGTCTGGTGGGACCATAGAAAGTGAGACGCGGGGATGGTCAATTGGGTCGACCGAAACCCGCCGGTTACGTGGTAAAGAAGGCGAGGTTGACTACAGATACATGCCAGATCCAGATCTAGGGCCCGTCATAATTGGCGAGGACCTCATCAGTCATCTTCGCGGAGGTATGGGCGAACTGCCCGACGCCGAAATTGACGAACTCATTCAGCGGTTTGGCCTTACTCCCAAGGACGCATTATCTTTGATAATGCTTGATGAGGGTAAACGAGTTGAGTATTTTTGGAACGTCGTCGATCTCCTCACTAAGCGATTCGGCCCAAATGCAAATTCACCTGAGTACTTGCCTGGTTATCAACTCGCTGCTAATTGGATTTTACATGAACTGGGCCGCCTAACCTCGGAACGCAGCGAAGACGCCGCTCAGGATTTGGGTTTTACGGAGGATGGCCAATGCGATCGTGTGCCTGTTAGACACCTTACCGATATCCTGTTATATCTTCACCAACGCAAGATCACTGCGAATGTCGCCAAAGAGCTTCTATGGGCTGTCTTCCGCCGGAAAATCCCAGATGATTATCCAACCATAGATGCTGTCCTTGATGAGGAAAACCTATGGTTCGAAGAGCTCGATGAAGATGAATACGTTGAACTCGCATGCACCGCAGCGGAAGGGCAAGACGAAGTTGTAAAACAATTCGTGGACTACAAGCATTATCCACAGGGAAAGCTGATGTTCCTTGTTGGTAGAATGATCCGACTAGGTGCCGAAGAGAGAATCGACCCTAAAGAAGCCGCAAGAGTCATGAGGCGTGTACTAGAAGAGAAGCTGGTCCCGGCCCTTAAGGACCGAAGCTAGACTCGATTTTGTTGTTTTATATATTCTGTATATATGACTATTACAATGAGATACCCCTCAATATCACTTAGAAGTCTATACCCGAGCTGATGGCCGGCGGACTATGAGTCACGTAATCTTGGCAGGCCGAGCACGACATTGATAGCGCCATATAAATACTTCAGCATACAGAACTGCATGTAGCTCACCGTTCGTATTCATTAACAGATTAAGAGATATATCTGCTGCACCGGTCACGAAATGGCATCCCCAACCACCCCGCTTGTCGATCACATCGTGATCTTGATCCCCCMCTCTTTTCTCTCAGCCCCGCCCGCCTGGTTTGCGGACTTGTTCCACTTCTATCCCGGAGGCCGGCACGCCGACGGCTTGACCGAGAACACGCTTGTACTCCTAGCCGACGGTTCCTACCTCGAGTTTATCGCCTTCGTGCCTGGCGTAGACCCGGCGAAAAGGGCTGCGCATCAGTGGGGCGCGAAGAAAGAAGGCACGGTTGTGGATTGGGCTGTCACCCTACCCTCCTCTCTAGAAGATGAAGGCGAGAGGACAGAAGGAGAGACAGAGGAAGGGGATACGAAAGAGCTGAGGCAGGAAAAGGCGTTCCGTGAAGTACAGAAGAAAGTCCGGGATGCGAACACGGGGATCGTGTACGGGGATTTGCGGCGCGGGGGTAGGACAAGACCCGATGGCGAAGTGCTAAAGTGGGCCGTTGCTTTCCCCAAGAAAGCAGAGGACGGGAACGCAATCGAGCCGGGGACTGTCCCGTTCTGGTGCTTGGACGTCACGCCACGGCACTTAAGGGTCCCCTATGAACAGTCTGGTGCCACTAAGCATCCAACTGGTGCCGTTGGTGTTGCGAAGATCGAAGTGCTGCCGGAGCTCCGAACAACGGTGGAGAGCGCTAGAGGTGTCTTCGATGTCCTGTTTGAGAAGAGGTCAGCGGAGACCGGTAGTTCGTGGAAGCTAGGTAGTCTGGCTGGTGAGAAGGTACATTCCGGGGGTATTGTTCGTCTAAATTCGTCTGATGGCCCGTCAAGGGTTGAAATCTCCTTTTTTACGGATGATCCGAGCTTGGTTGGTAAAACAGTGGGCGGAAAGGTCGGCGAGGAGAATACGCTTACGTTCCGCTTGGTGGCTGCATTCCAAAGTAAGTAATGCTGGTCACTTGATAGCCATGAGTGAATAATGGAGAACTCTGGGGCAGTTGTTGAAGTCCCATCGACACGACATAGTGATAAATTATATATCCGAACAATGGAATAGCTCCTGTGGGCACGCAACTTGGGCTTAGATAGATTGCACTATATGGCATAATCTTCAAAAAGGTAGACTAGTGAGAATAGTACATATATGTATTTCGGATTAAAACTTTTGTAGGTGTTTGTGTATATATATACTAGAATTCCAACAGCAAGTCTATAAATACCAAAAACGTGTCGCAACTACTGTCCTCTTACTCATGACGCGGCTCCATGTCCTCTAGAAGCTGCTGATGAGCGGGAGTTAGTCGATGAGGCTACGGCCCAAGCTTCCCTATCTCGTAGAAAACTTTCGACTCTCTCCTGCCTGTTGAGGAATGCTTTCTCGATCCGCCGCTTCTTCATGTCCTGACTTATAGCTGCATGATGCTGGTCCTTCATTTCCACGAGGTCTGCCGTGTTCGTACCCGCTCGTCGTGCTTGGCCAATACCACCAATGGCTACAAAAATGCATAGCACGCTTGCGAAGAGTTGATTGGACATGTACACGGGCTGCTGCTGTTCCTTCTTGCCGTCCCTCTCGTTGTACCATCGTTCCCAGTCTTCCCATGTAGCATTCATGCTCGGATTCCCCGGAGTCTTCCGCCAGGACCTGTCGGCAGCCCGATAGATGTTTTCCATACTCTGTGCACCGCCCCATCCGGCACCATATAGATCATATGCTCTACGCTTAGTTGGGTCGCTGAGGATCTGATTAGCGGCGACAATTAGCCGATAGCGCTCGAGCCGGGCCGTATTTGACAGCGAGTGACCGCGCACGTGCCGGTGCCTATCGGGATGGTAGATCTTGACCAGTTCATAAAACTTGTTCTTGCTGTAAGGCGCACTCTTATTCTGGTCGAATATCTCGTACGGCGTTGGATGTGGCGACGATGGCCAAGCATGAGGCTTTTCAGAGGCGGCCGATTTCTCTGGCTCGTCGGAAACGGTAGCGTAGGATCGCCGCCGAGGGAAGGCGAGGCTAGAATCTCGACTTTGAGGCCATCGTGTGGTTGAATTACATGATGACGTTATGCAATGGGACGGATGTGGCGACGAGAGGAAGGCGGGAAGATTGGAGCTGGAGCAAAGCGCGATAGTTGACTTCTTGAAGATCATGGTCTACTCGAGGAGGACATTGCCGGTGAAGTCCCTCAACGAAGGCTTCATGGCGAATAGTCAAAAATAGCTGCAGTCAGGCGTCTGATATGTACAGTGGAATGCTGCGTTGAGAGAACCTGGAGGGATCAAAGGATTGAGAGCGTTGTACGTTTGAAATGGCTCAAATCCGCTCAAGCCGGCTAACCGATGCGCCGATAAGAGACGTATTTGAAGCCGTTTTAGGCACTTTATTCGCCATAAAGTTAGCGCTAAGTCAATGGACCATGCGGTCATAGGGGGCCCTTGCGGCATGAGCACTAGGGGGTACCTTGATTGGAGGCGCCTTCCTTCAGCCTCAATGTTGCGGGGTCATCTTGGTAAAAAGATGGGTCATTCCCGCCGGGTCAAAGCCGGACCGGGCTTTTGTGGCTCGTGCAGCTCCACGATGCAACGGCTCCTTCCATCTTCTGTGTAAGCTGCATAGAATTGACCCCATCGAAAACAATTTGTGGTGGCACATCAGATCAGATTATAACAAACCTCTTCTTCTCTCAAGGCACACACCGGCCACTCCACGAGGCGCTTTTTACCAACCCCATCATCCACTTCCGCACAATTCCACGAGTAACCTTAAGTGCATTGCAGCCTTATCACAACAAATCTCTTCTCAAAATCTTCGTGCTCAAGCACCCACAATCCCCCTCGCGAACACTCATCTTCGAGAAACATATCCGCTACTGAAACTGACGGCCTCGATCTTCGACCACCTTACTTGTGATCAACCACCGAATCCGCTCTCCTCATCTCGCCGTATTAATCTCGTCACGTCGCTCATTGCGCGATCCTTGCCGAATTAGAAAGCTCTTTCTCGGAATCGTGACTTCACATCGTGCGTATCCTTCATTCGGCCAAGTCGATTCCGCCCACTACAAAAAATAAACATCTTGCGAAGGTATGTCTATATATAAATAGTACAATCGCAGCCGTCCCAGACCTTACACCCTTGAGGTCATTTCCGAACCGTCCTTGTACGATTTACTCAACTCTCATCTCGCCCTTGATTGGTTGATGGACTCTAGCTTTTTGCTGATTTGAGGCTGACGAAGTTGCGTACTTTAGCGTCATTGAGACCGTTGGCATTACCCACATCTCCGCCGATTCCAAAAGAGCCAATCCACTCCCAAGAATTTCGCGATCAATTTACGGACGCACAAACAAACCACTTTCTCGCTAGCAATCTCCTAAGCCTACCTCACCACGCATATGAGACTCCGCTCTTGGTAGAGCCTATCTTCCGTTTACTACGTCACCTCGTGCCTACGTGTTACCTTTTGGTGGTACATGGTCAATACAAAAGTCGCATATCGCCCCTTGTAATCGTGAACGCCTACCGAAATTAAAAAAAAACCATCAGCTACAGAATCTCAGAGATAAAATGGCGGACGCTTTAGCAGCAAAATTACGGGCTTCAACCCTAAGCGATTCTCCTCAGAGTGATGACTGGAAGAAGCAACTCAACATCCCCACTCGTGACAATAGACAACAAACAGAGGTGCGTATTCCAAGTATTTTAGGAGGCGAGCGTCAAGCTAATTTCTGGACTTAGGACGTAACGAACACCAAAGGCTTAGAATGGGAGGATTTCAATCTCAAGCGAGACCTATTAATGGGCATCTTCGAAGCTGGCTTTGAGAAACCCTCTCCCATTCAAGAAGAATCTATCCCGGTGGCCCTGACAGGTCGAGACATCCTGGCAAGAGCGAAAAATGGTACTGGCAAAACGGCAGCTTTTGTCGTACCTGCTCTGGAACGGATCAACCCCAAAGTCAACAAGATTCAGTGCTTAATATTGGTGCCGACAAGAGAACTCGCGATGCAGACATCTCAGGTCTGCAAGACCCTCGGAAAACATCTCGGAGTCAACGTCATGGTCACGACCGGAGGTACTACCCTCCGCGACGATATCGTCCGTTTGCAGGATCCCGTCCACATAGTAGTGGGCACTCCCGGCCGTATTCTCGATCTAGCTGGCAAGAACGTTGCGGATCTTAGTGAATGTCCTATGTTCATCATGGACGAAGCCGACAAGCTCCTCTCAGTCGAGTTCACTCCTGTCATCGAGCAATTACTCCAGTTCCACCCCAAAGATCGCCAAATCATGCTCTTCTCCGCCACCTTCCCCTTATCTGTCAAGGATTTCTCAGATAAGAACATGAGCAGACCATATGAGATCAACCTCATGGACGAACTCACACTCCGTGGTATCACTCAATACTATGCCTTCGTCGAAGAGAAACAGAAGGTCCACTGCCTGAACMCTCTTTTCTCCAAGTTGCAAATCAACCAGTCGATCATCTTCTGCAACTCGACTAATCGCGTGGAACTGTTGGCCAAGAAGATAACAGAGCTTGGCTATTCATGTTTCTACAGCCACGCCAAGATGGCGCAGCATGCGCGAAACCGCGTGTTCCACGACTTCCGTAATGGCGTCTGCCGAAATCTTGTGTGTTCCGATCTCCTCACCCGTGGTATCGATATTCAAGCCGTGAATGTCGTCATCAATTTCGACTTCCCTAAAAATGCCGAGACCTACTTGCACCGTATCGGTCGCTCTGGGCGGTATGGCCATCTCGGTTTGGCCATCAATCTGATCAACTGGGATGATCGATTCAACCTATACAACATCGAAAAGGACCTAGGTACTGAGATCCAGCCAATCCCGGCCATAATTGACAAGAGTCTCTACGTTTATGAAAACCCTGAGAGCATTCCTCGCCCAATCAACACTTACACAGCCAAGCCGACGACAACCTCTGGCTCTCAACCTCAGTCAAACGACCACTCTTCACAGCAGTCCAACAACGCCCAACCATCTCAGTTTAGAGGACAAGGCCCTCAAGGCGGTCGCGGTGGTCACTTCAACGACTCACAATCGCCTCAATATCAATCCAACCGTGGATCGGGCCGTGGTGGCGGACGCGGTGGCAACCGCGGGCGAGGAGGACGAGGCTACAACAACTACGGCCGTGGCGGCGGTCGGGGACAGTCTCAACAACCCCAGTAAGTCCGAACCGTTCTCGGACTTATCTAGACCCCGTACCAGCAACACAGCATCGACGGGAGTCTCGAGGACCTCATTCCATTTGCACTGTACATATTTCTTTGGATTCTTTTGCTATTTGTAACATACCCATGATGACTTCCTCGTTGGTTCCTTGGTTTCCACATCGTTTCTCGATCTCATGAAGGCGATTCTTTGAGCATTCGACGACCTGAGACCGGGGCATGTTACGTTTGGACGAAATCAGGAACGGACAAAATACGGCGTTGGGCGTTTTATCCACCTAGACGGGGTGGACGGCATCAGATGAAGGCTTAGGCAGCATGGACGGTGTGCACCCGGTGACGAGGAATGATTGCGAATGGAGAGGGAACATGTTTCGTTGACGGTCCATCGTGTGCCGCCATTACCTAAATACGCATTACTATCCCCGACTATTCACCCTCTACCAACTCTGCCTGGTTGAGGATTTCATATCCAAATCAGAGCTATCTTGGCGAGCACCGTCACAAAAAAATTTACCCGCCCCGAGGATAGCGGACAACGGCAGTCGCTTACGTCTGTCTAATCCCGGGTCATTCAACCTACACGACTCTTATTGCACTGCATCGATCCGACAGCAGGAGCATTGATACTATGAGCGGCAGTATCCTCAACTCCAACCACGAATTTCCCAGCTCAAAGGAGGAATTGTCGCCTACGGATGATAATACGATACCCAGTTATGACTTGCATATTGGAAGTGATCCCAACTATCGGCAATCATGTCGTCTACCTTGATATGAGCTGTCGCACGGCAACTACTAATGTTCGACTGAAAACCCCAAGGCATTAGGTACGAACACAATCACTACCATACCCATGGCCGCCTTACCCCGCCTTTGCGATGACACAGCATTTAGAACCAGGAGTACTTTTTGACGCTCTACTTCTAAATACAGCCATGCGAATGAGAAAATAGAAAAATAAGAAAAAAATTGGAGAGGGAACGCTGGATGAGCTAGATGACTTTCGAACTAGTAATGTGCCTCTTAATAGGAATATAGGACTGGTGAGTTAGATAGTTCACTGAGCAATTTCTGGTGGCTAATAGCCATCATTTTCCTTTTCATTGGCCGCCTTAATTCTTCTGTGCAATGATTTGTGCTCGTAGACAATCTACCTAATGAACCCAGGTATAACACTCATACTTGCAATGTCTGCGCCATACATAACAAGATACACCACTTTGGGGGCCTGCGGCCGAGTCCCAGTGATACATCCAGAGAATCTTGGGGCAAAACTTGGACTCTTAGATTATAAGAGCCCAAGCCATATTTATCTTCGGATGGAATGAGAGCCAGATGACATGGAAGTTTGCTGTCGAAAAAGCCCAATTTAATATCCGATTAGCTTACCTAGTAGTCCCGGAACATTTCCGTACATTTCAATCATATTGTGAATTAGGTATGAGGTACACATCAGTATTGCGACACCGTGATACAGCCTTCACCACGGACATATGACACGGCGGAACTAGAGGCATCGATGATTTAGGTACATACTTATGGAGGTAGAGGTCGTAGCTTGTCCGTTGTCCCAGCCCCATTAAGGCGCTCCGTGCTCGACACGTAGAAGGTTACACGCAAAAGAATAGGAGCGTTATTGTCAAAAGACACGTAACTCGAGCGACAGCTGCCTGAGTCATGTCAGTATTACAATAGAGGGCCATTGAACTGAGCGAAAAATTAGAAGTGGAAAAGACGCGACGTTGAAAATTCGTCGAAATTTTATATGCACGGACCAATCACGTCCACGGGCAGTCGCTTCCTCGGAAAGGGAGAAATGTTCGGCTACATGCACTGTCTCACCCTGCACCCTTAGGTACATTGGTACATGGGTACCTGGCGAGTGCATCAAACAAATCTTATTAAAGGAAACGACAAGTGTCTGCGCCTGCCTCATAACAACGGGATTTTTTTGGAGCTGAACATTAAATAAACAAGGATCTCGCCCATCTTTGATCTTTCCAGTGAACCTTCTCTCTTACATCTCACTTCTCATGCGATAGACGCCATCACCATGCAAGAATCGCAACCAACTGCATCCGGGCCCCGTCCTAAGGGACGCTGGCGAGGCAAAAAGCGCCAAAGAGGAAATGGKGAAGATGATCAAGATGCTCAAGGCTCTTCATCCATCGCGAACTCTCCACGCCCGTCGGCCCCCAAGAACCGTACTCGGAAGAATGATGGTAATGGAGACAATCATCCGGGCGCGTCTGCAACTTCAACCGCTCTAGAGAATACTACATCATCCATTTCTAAACCCTCTCTGCGTGCCCCTCCGCCTACAGATACGCCAAAATTCTCAGAGTTGGCAAAGGAAAACCTGATTGATCCCGTCTTACTGCAAACAGTCTCGGAGGACTTGAAGTTCGACCACATGACACCAGTTCAGGCAGCCACCATTTATCCTCTCTTGAAGGACCGCTGCGATGTGTTGGCGCAGGCAAAGACTGGAACTGGGAAGACCATCGCATTCTTACTTCCGGCTATCCAGAAGATGATTCATCGACACTCGACTCTAGGAGGCAAGGCTTCTCTTCTTGTCATCTCGCCCACAAGAGAATTAGCGACGCAAATCGCCGACCAGGCTCACGCTCTACTACAGCGCCTAAAGAAGTTTAGAGTGTGCATTGCTATTGGTGGCACGAATAAGAACACGGAAGAGAATCGCATTCTGCAAGGCTGCGATATCCTGATTGGCACCCCGGGTCGACTTTATGATCATCTCAGCGGAGAAGACAGCCAAGTTGCTAGCGTGCTCCAGAACCTCGAGACTCTAGTTCTGGATGAAGCCGATAGACTGCTTGACATGGGCTTTCTCGACTCCCTGAAGAAGATCATCAGATGTTTACCTGACAGAACGGTCATTAAGAGGCAAGGAATGCTTTTCTCAGCGACCGTCCCTGAACATGTCCAAAAGGTTGCCCAACTAGTCTTGTCAGAAGACTACAAGTTCATTTCCACCATCGCAAAAGGCGAGTTGAACACGCACGAGCGTGTTCCCCAGCAGCTCATCATAGTCCCCACTTTCTCCGATATGGCAGCTGGATTACTTGGTGCCATACGCCAAGAGCTTGCAGCCGCTGGCCCCGACGCATTCAAGGCAATAATCTTCGCACCGACAGCTCGCCTTGTGGATTTCTACACCGAGATCCTCCAGCGCTCTCCCGGTCTCCCATCGGTTATCGCCCTCCATGCTCGAATGTCACAGAGCAGACGGAGCAAAATAACAGATGAGTTCCGAGAGGCTAAAAGCAGCATCCTCGTCGCCACTGATGTCATCGCCCGAGGCATGGACTTTCCATCGGTTACGAACATCTTCCAAGCAGGTATTCCAGCTGACAAAGAATCTTATATCCACCGACTTGGACGAACGGCCCGTGCAGGAGCAGAAGGCCGAGGCACTTTCATCATCACTTCACACGAGACCTTCTTCTCGAAGTGGACACTGAAGAACATCACATTCGAGGAGACGTCGCCAGACTTGAGTGCCCGCGATGACATCTTACACATAGCTGTGACGCTGAATCCGGATATTCAAGCAAAGGCATATCAAGGATGGCTCGGTTTCTACAAGAGTTATCTCAAGCCAATGGGTTGGGATAACGATCGGCTAGTCAGGGAAGCGAACGTCTTCGCGTTGGACGGCCTAGGAGCACTCGAGGTGCCAGGCCTGCAGAAGAGTACGGTCGGCAAGATGGGTCTGAAGGGCGTCCCGGGTCTCAAAGTTGTCCCAGATGGACCGAAGCATGGACGCGGGGGTGGTGGCGACGATAGGGGTGGCGGGAACGGGCTGGGATCCAAGAGACCCCGAAAGAGAGGTTGAACGCGATGCCTGCGATTCCCGAGTCAATCGCTGTCCAAGACCATTAGCATGTTGTTTGCAGTCTACTAGAGATTGGCAAGCTCTACAATTCGTCACCAGGCTTTCGAATAAGGTAGATGCTAATCTTGTGACAGCTTCTGCACGGGAAGATTTGTATTCGCCCATTATACTGGCCGCATGAAAGCAAAGTCGTACACTTGATACCATAGATAGATTAGCTCATTGCTGTAACAGATAGTGCAACTCTACCTTGATGAGTCCACAATAATACAGAACGCAGTGAAGAGCTTTTTATCCATATCCCATGAGATCCTCGGTGATAAAGTCCAATAGCACTCTTGGAGGCATCTATGAAATGGGACGCGTCTGACAGTAATGAGGCTAAAATAGACACAGGATCTGTATGGTCCTGAGGTAGGTAGTTGAGCCCTCACTGTTCTGGCTAACACACTCGACGTGCCAAACCCGCTCAAGATTTACTAAGAGATTTCAGGGTGATAATGTACGCGCGATCTTTAACGGTAACTCAATGCTCGTTTTCTAAATGGATAACTTGTACAGTCATTACAATTCCTCATCTCAACACTAGCTAACGCTCACTTCAAGATAATTTATAATTAGTTAGAGGAAAGTTCTACTACCTTCTATTTCAATTTCTCTCGGCAAGATCGACCTTACTTTCCGAACCAAAGTCCGCGTCGCTACTCTCTGTGCCATGTTCTAGATAGTCCGCCAGCTGTGCTGTCATTGATGACTCGGCCGTTTCCATTTGAGGCCGCCCCATGTTTTGCGGCTCTCCATTGTCTTGCCCCTTCATCTGCCAGCTCCCAAACCACTCAGGGGGTCTGGCTAAATAGACTCCATCCGGTTGTCGCAAGAAATCCGGGAAACTTGACGAAAGTCTCATGCCAGTGTTCCGTTTATATCCATTTCCAATCCCACGTCGGCTTGGAGAATCCCTTCCATCCACGATAAACCTACGGTCAGACTCACGGGTCTCGGTCTGTCGCCGGAAGGGTAGGAGAGTGGATGTCTTCGTAACGAAAGACGACCTTGTGATGCGGGTTATAAGGGGTTTTAATACAGGCAGACAGGCGGATATGGTGGCCATACAACCATGTACAGCACTCCAGATCTCGGACTGGGCAAAAAACGGGGTGCGGCTGTTGGGATTGTAGCCCAAGACGACTTTGACGATGCCGGTGATTACAACGCTAGGAGACGGTCGATTAGCACCCTAGTTCGTAGCAGCAGTATGAAATGACACTTACAACGAACCCAGAAAGAAAATTCCCGAAACGGTGAGCTTTTGTCTTAGTGACAGATGCATTCTCAACACCGTGCCTACCGGCAGGATTAATATCAGGGTATCTATGATGACCTCGCACACACCGGCCGCTAGCCAGAAGATATTGAGGTTGCGACAAGAACTCGGATCGACGAGTGAATTTCCGAAATCTATCGGAAGGCAGTTTGTAGTTCCGACAACGGTCGATATTATCCACCAACAAACAACCAGGCCGCCGGTAGCAAATAATTGGTAGCGGAATGCGATACTAGGAGCAAAGACGCGGTAGTACATAAATAGAATACCAGCTTTGGTGATGCCGGTAACAGTGAAGTACAGGATGCCTACGGAGAAAGAGTACTTGAAGTATAGTGTATCTGCAGGGCTGTAAACATAACTTGGGTCGGCGTCCTCTGTAACCTGGATAGCATCCGGGTCGATGGCGTTGCCTGTCAGGTAGAAGTTAGATCTATCTGCTTCACCTGGACGTAAAGCATGCATTATAAGTCGTACCCCTAAGAAGCAATGCCATGCATATCAAAGTGGTCACTACTCCCAGTAGGATCAGCCAATCGTCGTACCATAGTCCTACTCTCGTGAAGATGCGAGTATAGAACCGTAGCCCAACAAACACAATAGCTAAAGTGATAAAGACCCCGCCAACCACCATGGTGGTAAGGGCCTCACCACTAACAGAAGCCATGTCGTACCAGCCTTGCTACTCGGAATCTCGAATTCTTGCAGCAAAATTGGGGGATAAAAAGAAGCGAGGGATCCAGTTTGCCATACGACTTTCGAGAATTGCTTTTAAGCCATTGATTCCGAGGGAAAGTTGCAGAAGTCGGCATGGGAAAGAAGAAGGGAGCAAATCATTTATAAGCTCTTCAAGACTCTCCGGAAAGCCCGCATGGCAGGATCTGGCAGCCCCCAAATGTTGGAGTTGGGCAGGTAAACAATATCACCGCCATGTTGGCGCAATGGGACGTCGAGGTCGCAGTGCTGTGGTACACAAATATGCGGGAATCCGAATCCCTCATCTTGGGAAGCAGGCTCTACAGGAAACTTCCCGCGCAACGTCTCCTCCTCAAGGTCGTCGATGCTAAAAGCCCCAAACACTAGTGATCATGTAACCTCGAAAAGTCGAAATTGTCGGATTATCTCTCTGAACACTAACGAAATTCGGGATTTTCAGTATGAAGCCTGTTGTGCTGGACTTGTTGGTGCGACATCGAGTACGTGTCACGATGCTGGTCATAGGAGGGGGTAGAAGCAACGCTGTTGCGCGAGGAAGTACAAGCCTACCTGCTACAGAACTGGGCACTTATACATACAGGTGACTGATCTCCCTCCTCATGTCTGAAGTATCCGGGACGCGCCCTAGTGTGATCGTCTTGTCTCTTGACATGGTGATTAGAGACAGTTCCGGGCTGCGATGTTCTCTGCAGGAGTTCAAGACATTGTCTCTCGATTTGTCTACGGCTGTGCCATTTAGACACAGCCCGTAAGGCAATATTTCATATCGGGGTATTATGTGGCGTTTTACTCCGCATTGCAACTCATCCACTGTATAGAACGGGTAGTCTCCGGGAGTAAGTGGTCGGTGAACTCAAGGCTGCTAATTGAGACATCATAGGAAAGCACTAAACAGCAATGATCACAAGATGCTGCGTGATTAGTATTTCATGGAAAGCCGTGTACGACGTTTGCCGACGTCGACGGTGTGATGTGTGGTGGTTTCGATCGTGAATGTTAGAGTCGGAGTTCAAATTCAAGACATATTACAGTGCTCATCGTGCTCTGTACTGTGCAGACACACTATGTAAGACGCCCTGTCTCTTTTCAGTCGCTGACTAAATCCAGCTCGCTAAGGTTGTGTTTGGATATAGGACTAAGCTTCGTTCATTTCCCAGTAGAGGGAGAAGATGGGCTCTTTTCTGTCCAAAAATGAATTCCCTGTTGACGGGCGGGTATTCTCCCCTTTCCCTCTGAGCTTTACGATGTGCTAAGGGACTTACAGACGGTCTTAATCACTGGCGGCTCTGCAGGTCTCGGCCTGAGTGCTGCACGCCAACTCGCTGGGAAGGGCGCTAACGTGATCATTGTCGCACGCAATGTCAGCAAATTACAGGAGGGCATAGCTTATATCAAGGTATGGGACGCCCATCCACTTGCCACTGACGTTTTCCTTTTGGAATTACGCTCTGCATCTGCGAGCTGAGTGGTAGCTGACTCCCCGCCCAGCAAGGAGCCCGCTCGCCTGATGTTCAGCGCTTCCACTATATCGCCGCAGACGTGACGACGGCACCCGAGTGCGCTCGTGTGATCGCCGAAGCCGTGGCGTGGAACAATGACGCCCCATCGGATATCGTCTGGTGCTGCGCCGGTAGCGCGCATCCGACTCTATTCGTTGATACGCCGCCCGAGCAGTTCCAGAGAATGATGGACAGCAACTACTTCTCGTGCGTTTACATGGCGCATGCCGCGCTCAACGCCTGGCTTAAGCCGCCATCTGCCTCTGCCTCGGTTCATGCTGCCGAGGCCATGAATGGAGACTCCAGCAAGGCACTAGCCCAGAAGAGAGACCCGCGTGCATGCCACCTTATCTTTACAGGCTCATTCGTCTCGTTCTATAGCTTCGCTGGGTTTACCCCATACGCGCCATCGAAGGCGGCCGTGCGTTCGCTTGCGGATTCCCTATCTCAGGAAATGAACCTGTACGCGTTCACTCACCAACCGGTTCGCGTCCACGCCGTGTTCCCGGCTACGATGCCGACGGAAGGGCTCGAACAGGAAAATTCCGTCAAGACGGATCTGACCAAGGCGCTCGAGGAGGGCGACCAGGTTCTATCTCCCGAGGAGTGCGCGCGTCGGGCCATCGCGGGGTTGGAGAGGGGCGAGGAGCTGGTGCCAACGACTACGATTATCCGGTTAGTCATGACGAGCGTGATGGGGGGCAGCGCGAGAGGCGGGTTCTGGAGAGGCCTGGCGAGCACGGTTCTTGGGTGGGTGACGATCGCGGTGATGGTGTTCATACGATGGGAGATGGATACCAAGGTGGCCAAGTGGGGACGGGTGAACGGATCGAGCGGGATGCTGAAGAAAGAATAGAGAGTCGTGATCGCGGAGAGCGCTGTGCATCGTCTGAGAACGACTGGGACTGCTGGGACTGCTGGGACTACTGGGCAGAACTGGGAGATCGCCCACGAGCATGAGTGTTCTCCTCAGAAGTATGAGCCGATAGAAAGCCCGGACTCCCTGAGTTGGGCTGGCTGGGTACGGGGCTGGATTATCCACCGAGGGGATCCATCAGGTCTCGTAGCTGTGGCTGGGATGCGATTCGCTCGAATCGGATATTTTCCGAAGCCCTGCATGTTTACGGATAACGAACACCGTCAGCGCAGGTGGAGTTCTAGATCCTGCGGCCTTGCAGATCACCCTAGGTCCCTTTATGTCGTTTTTGGGTGTCTATCAGCTGAATGAGTCAACATGCATACGCAGGATGCTCCGAAATGCGGCTCAGGGCTGTTGCATTCTAGATACCACCATAGCTACCTATTTTCCCAAGATGTTCAAGGACAACTCTAACATTATCAAGCTGTCGATATAGTTGATTACATATAACAGATTATAGTATTAATTAGTAATTGTAAAGAGTAATTCCAACAACGTCTTCCCTGACTTATATGTGTACTAAATATAGAGAGAGAAATTCCCGTTACAAGTCAAAATTCGTTCAATCGACAAAATATTAATTTTTTTTAATACTGTGCCCATCGCTCGTCCAATAATATGCAACAATATGCACTGTGTAGTCGACCATTCATGTGATCCTCGTCCAACTCCACTCCGTCACATCAGACCGCCATCTTTCTCTCTGCGGGCGCCACATCACAACTCCTAAAAGACTTTGGGTTCATTAGGCAGAAGACCTACATTACCTATGTATGTGGTTATTGGTTTGACCTTGGCCAACACGTAAATTGTTTCGTCTTGCACCCAGAGATCATACGGCCATGTCAGTGCGCGATCCGTCGATAGGAACTTGTCGATGGCAGTGAAGCAACCAATAGGCGTATAAGTCCGTATAAGTGGAGATGCATGAGTTGTAATACAGCTCACCGCAGTGAGGTGGCCGTAGCCACATGGCAGGAAGAAGATGAAGAAACACCGCCCCTGATGATGCTAGTCCCAAATCAAATAGAAGTCGACACAGACTATAATATGTCTTCCACGTTGCCAGTATCAATCATGTCAACCGGTTGTGTAATAAGATCCAGACAGCAGACTCTAGGGTATAGCAGAGACTAAGTTGCACGCGAGTCGAAGCAACAGGACTAGGTCCTACTCAACTCATCTTTTGCTGTTTTACTCGACCAATTCATTGTCTCGAATAGCCCAGGATGGCATTCTCGTTGACTTCGAAGCACGTCGAGCTCCGCGGCTCGTGGCTGGTTGCCCTCGTCCAGAAGGACGACAACACCTGGACATTCTCCAAGCTCAACCTCAACGACCACATCGGAAACAATGACGGGAACTTCGATGTCACCATAGATAGATGGTACAACACCGCTGAGCATTGGACGTGCCATCTTCGCGGCCCGTTCCTCTGCGCGCAGTTGAAGACGGTGGTCGGTTCGTGGGCACCCGACACACAAATCAACCTCGACCTGTTCATCAGGAATAAGGACGGGAATCTCGAGTTCCAGAAGCTGTATGTTATATCCTTTTTTCCCTCGCTCTATCCTAGACCTCTATGGTTACGTGGCTGACTTTCATAGGAGCGATTCTCTGTTGTTCTACACCGCCTGCTTGACGCTCGACCACGCTACCCTGCGCGGGTTGGTCGTCGGTCGAGATGGCAAGTTCCACACGTCCCAACTTGACCTCGACGAGAACATCGGCAACATAAATGGAAAGTTCGAAGCCGGTGAGAGACATTACTCGCGGTCGGGAAGGAATTTCTGTCTCGAGTATGGCCAGGATACCGTCAAGCTCACCGCGGAGCTCGCCGATTATGCTGGTGACCACCATGCTGCCGAAATAGAACTCAGCGATATCATCGTGAACAGACAAGGACGGCTAGATTTCCTCAGGCGGTATGTCTTACCATCCATACCTATTCTATGATCTAGCCCAGATAACTGACCTCTCCCTCACAGAGATGAGACCGTCGAGAAAGAGCACTGGTCAACTGCCATAGCCGAGCATATCCCCATATTCGGATCCGCTGTTGCAGGATTACACCACCTAGGAGACGACCATGAGAACGAAGAGCGCCTCTACCGAAAAGTCGCCGCCTCCACAAATTCGGCAAATATAACAGTCGGAACCGTCATCGGAGCCTTCATCGGACGTGCTATCAAAGGGCCCGTCCTTGGAATGATCCTCGGAGCCGGACTTAGTACATCACCTAACGTCCTCATCGGGGACAAGGTTGCCAATGCAATTGAGGACCCCGAGACCAGAAGTCAAATTCTGGAGGCGACGGTGGGCCGATATGTCTTCGATACTCTTCGTGACATGATTGCCGCCGACCAGATCGCTACAGCTGCCGAATGGCTCGACGCTGCTCTTAACCCCAGTGTCGACGATTGGATGAAGGGCCTCGTGGCCTGGCTGGATAAGCAAGAAATCACCCTTCCCGAATTCTCACTGCACACAATGCTAAAGAGGTAAGCATCCCACATTAAAAAAAATAATTACCTCCACTATACCGTACTGAGCTAACACGTGATCGTCCCAGAGTCTTCGCACGGTTACAAGGCGAGACCATCGAGGAATGGGACAAGGCCCTTGAGGTTCTCCAAGAGACCAAGAGGCGCGTCGAGATCCTCAAGCTAGAGCCTGAGCCCGAACCCGAGCCAGAGCCAGAACCGGAGGTCCTTGTAGAGGCGCCGGCAGCAGACGAACCCTCGCCAGAGGCAGTAGAGGAGATCGTGAAGGTGGAAGAACCAGAGGTGACGGGCGAGTCCAAGACGACGGCAGAGGCTCAAGCGACTAACGAGCCTGAGGCGGCAGACGTGTCTTCTTCCATCCCCAACGCTAACTCCGATCCCGCCGATCCCAATCTCGATCTCGCAGCCGCCGAGCCCGGCGCCGGCAGTCAAGACCAAGACGATGCCAAGGCGGATGAGCCTGCCAAGGTGGACGAGCGTAAGGCTGGCGAGTCGAAGGTAGTAGACGAGGCCAACACGACGGCGACGAGCTCGACCCGCGCCAGCTCGCTCAACAAGCAGCAGCAGCAGGACCGCAACGGGTCCAAGACCAGCGTCCGCGGCAACGGCTCCTCCTCGCGGAAAGGTTGGCACAGCGTCCTCGGGATCTCTGTCTTTCGCAGCTGGTCCAAGCACCGCCAGCCCAAGGCCGTGGCCGTATAACCAGCAGCAGCAGCAGAAGCAGGTGGGCGATCTCATGAATCATGAGCGATAACGAGAAAAAGAAAAGAGAGAATGAAAGTTTTTTTTCAACGAATTTTGCTCTCTCACTCCTCTGAGAGAGGTAAAGATGAGAGAGGAGAAGGGGGGGGAAATGGCGCGGTAAACATCTTTCAGCATTAGATTGATATGGCGACTTGAGCGGGACATGCATGTATGAATATGAATATGAGTACGGCGGTAACGGCACAACGGGTTAGGTTTAGCATTTCGCATTTCGCAGTTTTTTTTTTTTTTTTTTCTTTCCACCATTTACATACCATTCAGCATATAGCATACTAGAAGAATTGCATGGCCTTGGAAAGGCACAGAACCGGCTTGATTCAAAGCATGCATAGCTCAAGTCAACGGGTCCTGTGAAGAAAGTCCAATGTTTTCAGATGCTCTCTTCAAGCGTGATTCAATTAGTTTCCTCCTACCTGAGGTACTGTTAGCAAATCAAAGCCTTGGTGCCCAGTATGGCCAACCACGGCCAAACGAATCTACCCCGTAAGTCCAAAAAAAACCGACGTCTCCGCAGCGCCTACGCTATGCAGTTGCAAGGCCATCGATGCCGAGTAAATTGGGCGATAATAATCTTAAGATAAAATTTCATGAAGCCCTGCTGGTTGATCCTCTCTGGTTTCGGAGCCGTTCTAATCCCTCTTTGGCCGGCTCAGAGACCACCTTTTTCTCCACGGATACGAGCACAGGGGAACACAAGTAATAGTTGCGCAAGTTTGGGTACCACACCCTATCCGCTTAGAAATCATGTCCTAAAAGTTCTTGTTCTGCACGGGGTCATTGCGGGCACCGGGACGAAGGTCATGTACGTAGAACTCGAGCTTCTCGCTTTCGTAAACGTGACCTTTTGGGCGTTGCGCTTCCGTGTAGAGATTGACTACCGAATGTGGATGGAAAGTGGCGGTTTGTGTGCATCCAAGAATATGATCCAAGCCAGGGGGATTAGTCAAACGGAATATTCCATAACTACAACGTAGATATTAGCTCTGCGACGATCATGCCATATGCTGAAGGCGGGGATGGAATGGGTAGAACATACTCAGGTGTGAACTTTGGAGCACACACGATTGCTATGCTCTCCGGCAGCATAACCTGGTACCCAGACTGTGTGTGCAAATCCCTGGAGCTCATGAAGCAGGTTTGGGTTGGATGTGTGTGAATCCAACCAAGCATTAGTAGATCCTCATTCATACAATATTCCAACATGGAGCCCTCGTTCTCCGTCTCGCAGGTGTCCGAGGTACACTTTTGCTCAGGTATGAGCAGGCAACGCACGAACAACGCGTTATTAACGGCAGTACCGCACAGTATGCCGCACATCTCAAGACCGCGCCTGGTGTTCTCCGACGCAATAGACAAAAACTTACGCCGTAATTGACTGGGTAGGAAAACGGAACGGATTGGCTCACCACTCTCAAGGTAAGCTGCTGGCTTGAACGTGAGACGTTGCTGTTTCTTCGGAGGTTCTGGAGTGGCTTCATGTATCTTTGGGGGCGGCGTAGGGAGTTCCTGTGGCGTTTCTGGGGTTGGAAGAGTCCTTTCGGGGTATATCTGCTCTTTGGCAGGGAGCTCAGGTGGAAGGGAAACGGGCGCGCGACTTGGGCTGGGTTCATACCACTGGGGGATCCCTTCCTTTGGTGGCCGCGGAGGTTGAGGGGTCGGTGTCCTTTTTTGTGGTTGCTGAGCTTCATACTCAACAGGTACAGACTTGGATATTGATGGGTATCGAAGACTCGAATTCCTTGAGGTTATAGGTATTGAAGGGCGTCGGCGTGACTCTTTCCGCGAGATGTCGTCTACCAGGCCATCCTCGCCTCCATCCAACTCCCTTCTCGTCAATTCCATCTGTCTCCGGAAGAGCTCTTCATCTTCAGCTTGTCTGTCGGCCAATTCAGCTGTCCAATTGTCCCAGAAACCTGCAGTGCGCACGCCAGGCCGCCTAATAGCCTTTCTATTTGCATCCCTGCGCCGAATCTCTCTCTGGGCCAGCTCAACGGCAAGCTCCTGATGGTCGCCGGCATCTAGCAAACGGCTTGTAGCAGACAGAGCGGGGTCTCTGGATGCGTGTTCGTCATATGTCGGGGTCTTGGACTTCGCGCGATCAGCCTGTTCCTTTTGGCGAAACTCTTCTTCTCTCTTAAGCCTGGATGACTTCCATTCATCGTAATCGTTCTGGATGATAGGCTTAATGTGTTCGAGATTGGTAACCACAGACTGGAGAGATTTGTTGACATCTCTAAGAGCTCTCTCTCCTTCGGGTGTTTTGGCTTCGGGATGTTTAGGTAAGAACTCAAGGAGCAGGGTCAGGTATCGCATGTATAAGAGATATGCTTGAGGAAAGTTGCCGTCAAGCAAGTAGCTTTTGCCCTGGAAGAGATTGGAAGTTAGCGCCGTATCCGGGAAGGGAGACACAGGATGGGATGCTATGTATTTACCTCCTGACTTAACGTGTTGGCCGTACGCAGCCAGGCCTTCATCGGGATATACGGATTCCATTGGAATATACTGGCTTGGTCGGATATCTCTTTTATGGAGAGAGGCCGGTTGGCGTCCAAGGGTATCAAGGTCGGCGGAGCCATCTTCACATCGCGCTGCTTGCTGCGCGGCAAGCTAGACTGCTTGAAAGAGGGATGTATTGTAGAGCTTCATTCGACGGTTCAGGTCGACAGCTACGGCGTGGTATCTGGGCACATAATATGGAGGATTGCTTTCTTGCTGCCTGGAGAGAAGCTTGCGTGGTGGTTTGCGACGAATTGGACGTTGGTATTCAAAACATGCGACGCGGCTTGTGGCCGGTACTAAGCGCTGGAATGTTCAACCTGGAAGGCAGAAAGTTAGAACCCCTCCTGCCCTCTAACGCCGCATCGAGGGCAGCGCGGGGCAACCTTGAGGAACACGCATTCAGCACTAAAGGGTCCTGATTACGTCATCTTTCAACATGCCTCTAGGGTATTAACTCGCAATTGCTGCCTTCAATACAAACATAAATCAGAGCCTAGAAAACTAGGAACTTGCGACTACCTATCGTGTGTGCCTTAATACTAATTAATAGGAATAAGCCTGCGTACCTTGGTCCCGAATATCAGAAGCGTTTTTAGCAGACTCTCTTGAACAAACACTACATAGGCCCCATCATGAATGATAACCTTAAGGCTCTGACGATCAGACGATCACATAAGTTTGCTTAGACCTTAGTGCTTAGGCTTCCGCTTAGGTTCTTTCCTAACGCTCTGAGGAGGCCTTTGACGATGCATGCGCTCACGAAATTGAATTGCTATCTTTTCGCTCCCTTAACCTTTTACCGCAACTTTTCCTGGCGCGCCACCTCCGGCCTGTAATCCAGCTTGAGCCTGAATAATTTCTCCCTTCTTCTTCTCGATCTTCTCTTGTATCTCTTTGATCTGATCTTCGGTCCTTTCACTATCAACTTGAATGTGAGTACCTCGTTTGAATCGGAGATGGATGTGGAAATAAGCAGAGCTTACAGTTCTTTGCCGATGAACTCTAGACGTCCGTTGACTGTGCTTTCAGCCTCGACCTTGTCTTGCTTTAGTAGTACTGGGCCGACTAATTTGTAAATGTTCTCCCCATCCTTAAGACGTTCAAATTCCTACGTGATGTAAGCGATAGAGTTTATAGCAATGCTTATAGCAAATCATCTCAAGTTACTGACTTTCTGGACGTTTGAGTTTTCCTGCTTCTGGGCTTCAAGCTTCTGCCGTGACTGAACAGCGGTTTGTAACTCCTGTTGAAGCTTGGTGTAGTCCTCGGATAGGCTCTGGAGTTTTGCTTGAATCTCGGCCATGGTCTGTCGCAATTTTCTGCCTGTTGTTATTGTTTTTAGGGATGCCTTATTTGACAGAGCTCGTGAAACCGTTGAATCGTATGCAAATTGTGAAGCAACTGACTATGAACTGTTTCATTTGATGTTACCTGATCTGATGAGCTTTTGATGGATCCTTGAATATCTTCGATATTGCCTGTGGCTGCCGGCGGGCAGAGTGTGGCTTAAGCCCGGTAGCCATGCCAACCTGTGCCAACCAATCGATAAGGAGACTCTAATTCATACCCCTCTAGGATAAGACGTTGTAGTGGATCTATCCCACGACATCAGAGCGTATTTTAGATGAGGTACTTGTCGCTCCGCGTATTTAACCAGTGCGTTGAGGTACCTCCTACCGTTACTTCTTGCTTAGACGTCGGCGGCAATAATTCGACCTTCCTCACTGCGCTTGCAGGTTCCTGCCCAGCCCAGCATCACAAGCTCAACAACAACAATAACAACTTCTCCAACTTACCATCCCAATTGCTGCTTGCTCCGTCGACCCTCTTGTTTCCTGTCTGTTCCGTATATCTCCGCTACCCCAAGTTCAATTTATAGGCTACTGTTCTAAAGCAGCCTACGCAGGCATCCTTCGCCGCCGTCGAAAATGTCCAATACCGATTTCCTCGGTCGAGCGATCGAGACGGTGCGCCGCGCCATAGACGCCGACAACGCAAACGAATATGAAAAGGCCTACCAACTCTACTACCAGTCCCTCGAGCTGTTCATGCTGGCCTTAAAATGGGAGAAGAACCCCAAGTCCAAGGAGATGATCCGCCAGAAGACGGGCGAGTACATGGACCGCGCCGAGAAGCTGAAAGCCCATCTTGCCGACGCGGATGCGAAGCGTAAAAAACCAGGGATGGTTGGCGCGAATGGCTCCTCGACGGGCGGGACAGGGAAGGGGAAGCAGAATGGCGAAGACGGTGTCGACGAGGACAGTAAGAAGCTACGGAACGCCCTTGCTGGTGCTATTCTACAGGACCGACCGAACGTCAAATGGGACGATGTTGCTGGGCTGGATGGGGCAAAGGAAGCGTTAAAAGAGGCTGTATTGTTGCCCATCAAGTTTCCCAACCTATTCCAAGGGAAGCGCAAGCCATGGAAAGGTATCTTGCTGTACGGCCCGCCCGGTACCGGTAAGAGTTATTTGGCAAAGGCCGTGGCTACGGAAGCAAACAGCACATTCTTCAGCGTGAGCAGTAGTGACTTGGTAAGCAAATGGATGGGTGAGAGTGAAAGGTACGTCTCCGGCATGCTTATTCCCTTAATTCTGGGCCGTCTGTTGACCTTTGCTCGTCCTACAGATTAGTGAAACAACTCTTTGCTATGGCCCGAGAAAACAAGCCCTCCATTATCTTCATCGATGAAGTCGATGCCCTCTGTGGTCCCCGAGGCGAAGGCGAGTCAGAAGCTTCGCGAAGAATCAAAACCGAGATGCTGGTACAGATGGATGGTGTCGGCAAAGACTCAACGGGTGTGCTAGTGCTGGGCGCAACCAACATCCCATGGCAATTAGACGCCGCCATTCGAAGACGATTTCAGCGGAGAGTACACATCAGTCTACCAGACGTTGCTGCAAGGACGACCATGTTCAAGCTCGCTATTGGAGAGACCCCAACTACATTAAAAAGTGACGACTACCGGAAATTGGCGCAACTTGCTGAGGGTTACTCTGGAAGTGATATCGCCATTGCCGTACAAGACGCCCTGATGCAGCCCATACGTAAAATCCAACAAGCTACACACTTCAAAGAGGTAAGTTCCCGACGGCCTTGTTTTGAGTAGTCTTCTACGTTACTAATCTCATCTCTCATTTCTAGGTACAAAAAGACGGGAAAACACTCCTGACACCATGCTCACCAGGAGACCCGGGCGCAAAAGAGATGACATGGGATGACGTTAACTCAGAGCTCCTGCTCGAGCCTCTAGTTGACTTTAAGGACTTCGTCAAGGCTATTAAGTCGTCGAGGCCTACTGTATCTGAAGAGGATCTCAAGCGTAACGCGGAATGGACTAAGGAGTTTGGAAGCGAAGGAAACTAGCTGGGGGAGATTATCAAGTGTAACGGCATTACAAGGCGTTATGGGCGACTTATATCATCGTTGGGGTACTTCGTGGCTAGATGCTTGAGCTTTTGCTAGCCATGGGAGCACATACGTTTGCTTGTACTAGACGCTGAGCAATCGATAATCTGTTTATTCTTCCACGTTATGGAACTGCTATTTCCGGCCTTAGCTCGTCGTGTCTCTTTAATTTTGATGATACTCTTAGGGTCTAGACAATATGACTCTAGGCAATGTGGCGTATTCGGCATCTGTTATAGATAGCATGGTTGCGGGTAGAAGTATTGCGCAACATCGAAGAGAATATCGTGGCCGAAACACGCGGATATAGAACCACAATTCCGTAAATCTGGTCTGGGTTTTCAACAGTATTCAACCTGATCTTGCCCGGGCGTCCACATACGGGAGATATACATCTCAATTGTGAATAAAACAACTCATATTGATTCATCCCACGACTGTTTCGTTTAAGCTAGCAGAATAAGGACGGGTATGAGCCTACCATATACAGAACCTCACCAGAGAAAACACCTAAATTCCGGAACGCCTAACCGATGCCCTGGACCAACGTAGAACCTCTCAGTCTTTGCGGATGAAACCGACTTCCTATTCATCAGCATGCTTCTTCTTCTTTTTCTTCTTCTTCTCGCCGTCGGCAACCTCTGGTTCCACATCGCCGTTCACATCGCTGTGCTTACGCTTCTTCTCCTTCTTGCCTTCCTTCTTCTCTTTCTTTTCCTTCTTGTCCTTGGACTTCTCCTTCTTGGGAGTCTCAGCGGTGCGTGGAAGAGGAGCATCAATCATCTCCGTGTCGATAGCCAGGCTCTGACCGTCTGCGAGAATATCGGCCATTGCTTGTTCCTGTATACGGGTTAGTAAGTTCCAGGCATTATGGAACTTGGGAATAAACGACTCACCATCGCATCAGCATTCTTGGTGGGCTTCTTGCCAGTTGCGTAGAATTCTAATCGGTCTTCGACCTGCTTCTTCAACGCATCACCAAACTTCTTCGACGGCTGCTCAGCGAAGTTGTCGATTCGGCTAGCGATACTGCACTTGTTTGCAAGGTATCTAGAGATACGGCCCTTGTCCTTCTGGCTTGCTCGGCCGATGAACGAGCTGTGGTAGATAAGACCAAACTTAGGGGTGTTACCCTTCGTCTTGAGGGCTCGGAACAGGGCCTTTTCAGCACCGAGAATCTGAAGTGTAGAAGCGGGGTACTTGGACAGGTTCGTCAAAGACCCGGCCTTCTGAATGAGACGAGCAGCAACAACCTCGCCGATGAGCGCAGCAAGATTGGGTGCAACTGTGCTCATTTTATCGACCAAATAGCTGTAGAGGGTTCTTCGGTACTCGGCGAGTTTGACGACCTTCTCGGCGAAAGTAGAGATGTTGGCCATATCAACATCGGATAACTCTCGTCCCATGGAGATCTTAGCTTTGTTGATGATCTCCTGTGCCTTGTCCTCGTCTTCGTTTACCAGCGCAGCAATCTCATGGAGTTTGTCCTCTGACAGAGTGGACTTGTCGCCGATGAAAAGGGCCAAGCGCGCATAAGTCAGGTTATCGGAGGCGATGCTGTACAGCTCTGGGAAGTGCCATCCATACCATTCTCGTACTTTTTGGGAAAACAAGTTGATACCCTTGTCGAGGTTGTCCAGAGTCGCAATGGCTCTGATGATGTGGTTATCATTCTTGTGGACATTAAACTTGACCTTTCCACGGGAGTACGCATGACCAAGACCAAGCTGGGCTCTCTCCACATCCCCCTCTTGGAGACCCTTTAGTAGCTTAGCGGCGTGAAGGCGAATGCCTCGTAGCAGGTCAGCAACGACTTCGGATGTATCGCCAGTCTCGCACTCAACGCCAGGGAAAGCAGCCTTGATAGAACCAGCCAAGTTTTTGTCTGCGACACCAAGAACGATCTTGCTCTTCTTCGATTGGGGCAGGTTCAATTCGAGGTTGGACTTGAGGTAGTCCGGGAGGATACCCTCTGAGATCAGATTGATGTTCTCAAGCGCGTCGGCGGCGTTTCTGCAAGGAAAGAATGTCAGGTACAGGTATGGGTACGTTAAGAATATCCATCAAGCCTACCTCCAGGGCGCAAAGTTGACCAATTGCACCATCTTGCCAAACTTGGCGAGGTCCTGGCCGGCTTTCTGAACCTCCTTCAGGTGCAGGCCAACAGTATCCTGCTGGTGGACGACCTTGAAGATCGCATAGCCCACAGCGGACTCATGAAGTAGGAAGTCAACTCGCGTCATCTTGTCTGTTGTGTGGACTTTTCGCTGATTTGCGCATGCGATGTTGTCGTCCCGCGAGCGTGTGTTACGGATTAAAAAATTGAAGCTTTGAAAAAGGTCCAAATTTTTTTGTCCTTGGCCGAAAAAGCTAAGGTCCCCACTTCGTAGGTACGTACACCAACGGCTGAACTTCGGTGAATATTTGTTGTGCACGGTCCAACCAGCCCTCGATCCGGTCCACCAGCTCTATCTATATTAGGGCTAGTGTATTACTGCCATTGAGCCTGCCCTCCAGTCTAGAATTCTCCGTGTAATAGTTTAACAGACCTCAAATATAGAACAAGGTACAAACAGACAAACAACTCTGCGTCTTATACTGTAGCATTATTTCATGCGAGAAACATCAAAAACTTCCTTTGGAATACTTTGATCAATTAGATTAGTTACCTTATAACCACATTTCCTTATACACAGCCCTTCGTCAGCTTCCGCTCATGCTAGCGTTCGTCCGGATTGGTTTATGATATTTCTACAACCAACCCTTCAACTCACCGAATTATTAATAATTGTATCACAATATGTACAATTTACTAGGTAGATCCTCTCCAAACTGCATAATACTTGTGCAATATTGAGTCCACAACACCATATTATCACCAGCAAGATAGGCACATGGATTGAGATCCATCTATAAAAGACATTGATATATAACAGTATACATAAAAGTTCCCCGAGGCTCAAGGAAAATACCAGTCCACACAGCCCCTAGTATGTATATCCATTGAGATAAAATGAGCACATACTCCTCCCTTCGTAACCCTATCGTACTTTCAGGCTTCACCAATCCCAGCGCCTCCCGAGATGTGCTTGTCTTGCGCCAAGTTAGATCTTGTCTGCGGGAGCATGGATCCCATCGGCACAGCTCTGGGTAGAAATGCAGTCCGGAAGGTCTTCCGGGTCAAACGTGTTGCGCTTGTCGGCAGGGGCGTGAATCCCATCAGCACAACTTTGGGTGGAGACACAATCTGGAACTTCCTCTTCTTGCTGCGCCGAGATATGGCGCTTGTCGGCTGGAGCATGTATCCCATCTGCGCAGCTCTGCGTGGAAACGCAGTCTGGGACATCTGCTTCGGCTTCCTCTTGCTCAACCGCATGGCGCTTGTCAGCAGGCGCGTGGATCCCGTCAGCACAACTCTGAGTTGAAATACAGTCGGGAAGCTCCTCCGGGTCAAATGAATTGCGTTTGTCAGCAGGAGCATGAATGCCGTCCGCGCAGCTTTGGGTAGAGACGCAGTCTGGAACCTCGTCTGGGTCGAATGTTTTCCGCTTGTCTGCGGGAGCGTGAATACCGTCTGCACAGCTCTGCGTGGATACACAGTCGGGKACAGCTGAACCACGGTTCGGGGTTGGCGCCGCAGTTGCGGACAGAGCGAAAGTCGCCAGGACTGCAAGAGTAAAGTGCTTCATATTGAACGATGGAACGGGGTTTCGTCCGGCAAAACCTGAAGAAGCGAAGTAGATGATAAAAAAAAAGTAAAAGATTTAATTTTCTTTAGATGTTGATGACTTGTTATAAGATGGACCTGCATGATAAAGTATGGATGGCGAGCTGTGGTTTTATATAGAGAAGGTTTACACCGAAGTGAATACCCGCTTTAGACATGATCTTCTAGATGGGTGGGTTGCCGGGATATCGTGAAGGCCTCATTCTCTAGCCCACCTAGCCTCCTGTGAAGCTGTATCATTTCATACACGGGGCAGACGGGGGCGAAATTCAAACTTCCAGAGTCGTGGCCAAGCGTTCGGTTAATTGAATGACTTTACCGAATGTAACTCTGAAGTCATTCTATTAGCTAATTTTCTAAAGGCCTTCTATAATGTGATGTAACACAGAATGTTTTGGCTTTAGGTCTTGATCGTACGGTTCTCTTTACACTGCACTAATGTAAGCGCCAGTTCTGTAACAGAGCATGGATTAGGGTGTGGATCTTCTTGGGGTAGCTCAACGCAACAGTATGGATTTGAAAGATATATATTTGAGGCGAAGATGGGCGAGAATAAGGCGATGGCTTACATAGGAGCTCGCCTGTTTCATGATCGGCTATCGCGGCAATCAAGGAGAGAATCTCCACTAGACCCCTTGTTGTTTGAGGCTCCCCCAACATTGTTTGGGGTTTCTAGAAAGAACCCGTTAGCCTTATATTGGCAAGGAATTGAAAATACGAGCTATAAGAGAGCGTATTAATGAGCCCGAAATTCTGGGTTAAGATGTACTGTCTAGTGTGGAAGAAGTGCTCCTCACAAGACGTGATATCTGTCTATATGATTTCGTATCTGCCATCCGAATAATTCCACTCTCAGTATCTTCGCTATTCCCACTCGCAGTACCGCTGGCGGTCATATTTCAGTTGTAATTTTATAGTATATCTGCTAAGCTCTAGTGTGGTCAGATCTTGGCTACTCAGAATATTCTCTTGATCTTAATTTTTATTTTTCTTGCATGCAGCCTCTGAATCTTCGCCATGGCACTTCCAACGTCAGCTACAAAATATCAGATTCTCGAAGATGAGCCAGAGAAGGGGGAGGCGGGKTATTTTATCCAAAACAGACCTTTCGATGTTCCCAAACCTAGCAGTCTTGCCCGTCATGGCAGTGTTTGGATTGCCTTCATTGGCGTTGGCACATTCATATTAGGGGTCATCTCTACGTTATTCATCCTGACACTCAAATCTCGATACTATTCGTACGGCCAATACGAGACGGGTTTCCTTGAAGAGAAGCTATGTAAGTTCCATGAGTATATTCCAACTTTAAATACCTAACAAGACTACTATATCTAACCCGCATTCTTTGGCCGGGTAGTACCGTCAAGTTCAATCCAGCTCGAACAAGTTCGATTTAAATTACCAGTAGATTTTGCTCCAGGCGGAGATGAATTCCTTGTCGCCCAATCAGGAGATAAATCCTACATTGGAGCAACGGCAGATGTCGACGCTGCTTGGAAGCGACTTCTCTGGGGAAGATACTTCTCTATCTCCGAAGCGGAGGCAAGAAGCCTATGGGGAGATGAATATCGGGAATATTGGGACCACCATAGAAGCGGCTATACTGCAGGGTGAGCTACTTACCTACTTGCTTTAATCTAGAATGCTTGGAAGTATAGATGCTAACTGAATGCCTTAAAACAGCTTCGACATGTTTCACCAGCTACATTGTCTAAATCAAATCAGACAAGCGTTGCATCGAGACGTCTACCCAGAAACGCCGCTACACGGGCCTATACATACCGGTTCGTCGTCCCCTATGCTCCCATAGACTTACTCGAGACTAATCCCACCAAGATCACTGCCTAGACCAATTACGTCAGTCGATCATGTGCTGGGGAAGTACGGCCGTTGTGCCTTTGAAATTTTTCGAAGGATACGGTAGCGAATATGTGAAAACTGATGCGGTTCATACCTGTCGGAAATTCGACCCGATTCGGTCTTTCGTATCGGAAAGATTCAACGGGAGCCTCTTTGTCCCAAGGCCCAGCGGATGGATAGATACCTCAGACAATGCGTTTTAAAGGAGCGGCATGCTATGCAATCGTATTGCGTTACTGTTGAAGCTTGTTGAGAATCGACATAATACAGATCCTGACTGAATGCCTAGGTTCACGAAAGGGCATACCTGGATTCTTTATAAATTTGATATACAATGGATTCGCCGGGTCTTCAACTATTCGGTGTCCAGGTGAACACTTACAAGGGTAGGATGTCCTACAAGAACCAATCACAACTCAGATCTTGGCTAAATAGGGAAACACATCATTGGGCGGGTTCTCTCGGATCTCCGTGCGGATCGGAAATCTGCAAATATATTCACGTTCCACGGCAGCTTATCGTGGCTTAAGCCACGTGTGAATTAGGCACCTGGGATCCATGGTAAAGAATTTTCTTTTCGCTAATCTTTTTGGATCCTCCTATATTTTCGAGTATTTCCGAAAGGCCGACACCATTCTTTTACCGTCGACGGGTCCGAAAGTGCAAGGAGCGTTTGTACCTAGCCGTAATAGAGTATTTTGCTCTGCTTTCTTATCAGCCTCTTCTCTTTAATCTCAAGGAGTTCCCGATAATTTTCAATAGAGTGGGAATATGACGCCTAACTCTCATCCTTGGGGCGGTCGGAGAAAGGAGGCGTCCCCTCGGGGATCTCGGTCTAGGATCAGCTTATCCAAATCCAAATCGTCACAATTTGAAGAGTACGACATGTTCTACGCCTACTGTAGCCGCCGGCTTGGTTGCCGATCATAGCAACATTTGTACCTAGTAGGAGACGTAAATGATGCGAAGCTACTACTGCTGTTTCGTTAGCGAGGGGCTGCTCAAACAGACAGAAATGCGCAACGAGCACAGTGCACCCAGCACAGTATATATCGGTGGTTATTTTGGCTCACTAAGTCTGGGTCTGCGCGTGTGTCCGCTCCGCTACCTAACTTAACAATAACACCTTAAACTTCACAGGTCTTCGTGTAAACGCATTCTGTCGTAGATTTCTTCTATCTAATAATCTCAAGCATCTACCTATATAGGAAGTATATCGACCCATCTCTTATTTCCTAAAATCACTCATCCATGTCGCGTCTAGGGCTCTTTGATGACTCCTATCGTCTCCCCGGCCACGGCCGCTAGGCTCATAAAGCCAAGAGTAGGCGCCAGGAGTTTCTGGAAGGGGAAATCCAGACCGAACTCCCTAAACAGCCAGGACCTCATCTCGGCACCGATCATGCTGTCTAGACCATAACTCGCAATTGAACGGCCCTCTAGCTCGAAGTCTTCCAGCGGAATCATCAAGATGCTAGACACGCGCTTGGCAATGTGAGTAGCGATGGTCTCCAGAATGGCTTTGGGCCCCTCAGCCTCCGCCGTCTTGAGCGCCTCCGCGAAACTGTCGTCACCATGACTGCCTTCTTGTCCGTTCCCCGACCCGGATCTGCTAGCGGCTGCAGCCTCCAGAGCCGCGCGGACGTGTGCGAAGCGCGCATCGCGGTACCAATATACATCGGCATTATCAACGCCGCCAGCCTTACCAATTGCCTTAGCCAGCTCGCTGGCATCCATGCCCATAATAAGCTGTGATTCCTGCACCTCCGGCTGGGTATGCTTATGCGCGAGCATGGCTACTTCGAATCCATGCAGCATTTCCTCCTCGTCGATGCCGTACATACCCTTTCGCAGCAGCGACGTCTCGATCGCATCCGAGTCATCTTCGGCCACTACGCCGACGTCGAGCACCATAGGTAGCACGAGAGAAGTACCAGGTAGACCGGCCATATTGCGGTGAAGCGCCAATGCATCCAAGCAGCTGTTGGCAGCGCTGTAGTTGGTCTGACCTGTGTTGCCGAGAACGGCGGAGATTGAGCTCGTCATGACGAAGAAGTCTAGCTTGGTGTTGCGCAGAGCATTGTGCAGAGCCATGGCGCCCCCGGCTTTGGGTGCTACAGCCGCATTGAACGATGAGCTGTCCATTGTATCGAATATGCCATCTCGGAGGACCATGGCGGCGTGAACGACTCCGCGAATGGGCCGCTGCGAGTCTAGAGTCTGGACCACCTCACTCACTTTATCTTCTTGAGACGCATCCACTCGGAAGACCTCGGCGGAACAGCCGTCTCGGGCTCGGATAGATTCCACAACGCGCGCGGCTTCCGGTTTGTCGGCGCCGGAGCGCGAGAGGAAGGCAAAGTGCTTCGCTCCGTGATCTATCATAAAGCGCGTTAGACTTCGTCCAAGACCTCCAAGACAGCCAACTAGGAGGTATGTAGCATCGCCCAATAGACGCAGCGATGCACTCTCTGAAAGGAGAATATTTGCCTCGGATTCGGATACTGGTGTAGGTATATCGACCACTCCATTGGTTGGTGATTCAGTTCCGTGGGCATGAAGTTCACGCGTAGATGAAAATACGACACTGCTATCTAAGGCTTTGACCTCCAGCGGCTTTTCTGCGGGCAGAGGTACGACTTGAAGCCTGGTTGAAACGGTAGCGCTCTCATTCCACTGCTGGTTGAGCTCAGAGTTAGGGTAGACTCGCGCTACGTGGACCGCTCCTTGGTGTAGCCAGAACTCAGTGTCTTTGCCTGAGTCTTTAGTGCATGCAGAATCTAAGCACTTGACAAGGGCTTCGGCGACGTCTTGGGTGTGTTCTGCTTCGTCGATGTCGAGTAACACGACTCTCGCGGCGGCTTGCTCGGAGCGAATCACACGAAGGAAGCCTTCAGCCATGCCTCCGGTCGGGTTTCGACCCTGTCTGACGCCACGTGTGAGCCAGACTATTGGTACGCCAGACGCAATAATTCTTTTCAGCGCGTTGAAGCTCATTTCGTCCATGCCCGAGAAGAGAAGAAGTCCTGCGGTGTCATCCACGACGATGCGAGTGTCATCACCAGGGTTAAACTCTGAGAGTAACTTGTGTGAGACTTGGTATTTGAGTGTTGTCATTGCCCTTTCGAGCCTCTCGAGATAACCTGCGGCTGCTAGAGACAGCACGGTAACCTTGTTGATACTGGCATATCCACCATCTGCCTTCGAAATGGTGCCGGTTTTAGACTCCGCGCTCGCCCCTGAGTTTTGGAGGGCGAATTCTTGATCGATGTGCACAACTGATCGGAAGGGAGAGCTATCCGATTGTTCGACATTACCGGTCCCAATAATCCAGCCACCAACGCTAACCATAGACCTCAACTTGTCTGTTGGTGGAGAGCCCGAATCGATATCCAAGAGTATCAAATCTTGGGCGACTTCGACTATTTCTGGTTCCTCCCAAATCGCAGAGAGAGATGATAGCTCTCGTATTTTTACACGACCCTGGTCTTTCTCGGGCACCCGCAATTGATCTCCATCTGTCGGGGCGCATGTCGCAAGTGTAATGGCACAGCGACGAGGTAGAACGTCTAGAAGTGCACTTAAATTCAAGTCATTCGAAAATATATCGTCGCCGCCAATTAGGAGAACGCGATCTAGGGGTTTCTGGTGGCTAATCAGCTCGACGAGCTTTAAGAAGCGCTCGTATCGTGTATGCAGCTGCGGCCATAGCTTCTCAAATTGTTTGGCTGTAAGTGTTGCTATGTCAGGCTTCCACGAGGAGACAGAGAATGGCTGAGGCGGAGGTGCAGCAGCGGCTGCCTGCAACGTACTCGCTGGGATAGCGGCCTCGTATGCCGTACAGGTGAGATTTTTCACATGGACGAGTAAGTTTCCGCTCTTACCAGTGAGGATGGTGTGAGTATTGAAGCGGCGACCCGAATACTCAAACCCGTCGGTCCACGCAACAGCATGGCCAGCAAACCCGGCGTCGTCACTGTCTACGCCGGCTGTGGGGAAGATAGTGACCTCCTCGATATGAGTTGGTACTACGCCCCAAGGCATTTTCTTGTGGCGACCGGCATGTATAGAGACGATAATCAGTTGCAGGCAAGCATCGACTGTGGAGGGGTGTATTAGGCTGCGGGACTCGCCATCCATACACGAGTCCAACACAGCTACATTGCCCGCTGCATGGTGCAAGTTCCGGTCAGTCTGCGCATACTGTAGCTGTTGGAAATTTGGTCCGTAGTTGAAGCCAACACGGCGGAAAGCCTCATACCACGTCTTTCCAGTGGCGCGCTGATTCAAGGTTGACACGTCAACGGGTGACTGTGGATGAATTGGAGGCCGTCGAGCTGCCGATACACTACCCGTACAGTGTAGCGCCCATTCCCCGTTGCTTAGAGATTCGACCGAAAAGGAATGCCATCCACTTGCAGATGGATTTCTACCCTGCTGTAAGGTGACCACGATTTCCACGCCGTCGTCGTTGTCGAGGAGCGCCAGCGCTTTATCAATTACAACATCACGGAGTGAGGCGCCTTCAAAAGGTAGTCCCTCCTCTTCGTGAACCTGTCTAAGAGCTTCGATGGCAACGGCAAGGTAACCAGCCGCTGGGAAGATTGCCGTGCCACCTAGGCTGTGATGTTTCAACCACGGGACATCTCGATGACGGAGCACGTTTCGCCAGACTCGAGTCCGGCCTGATAGCCCGGACATTCGGCTACCCAGCAGGTCGTGGCGTGGAAACTTGCGTGCACGTAGCTCGGCACTGCCTCGAGGTTCTGTCCAGTATTCTTTTTCGTAATTCCACTGGTATGGAGGCAGATCCACTAGTAAGTATTGCGTCTTTGGCTTTTGTGTCTTGTGGTCGTTCTTAAAGCTTTTAGGCTCTATGTTGGAGATCTCAGGTCGAGAAAGGAGTCCATCGTCGTAGCTTTCGGCATTGACTGCTTCTAGGTCGACCGGGTAGCCCGCCACGAATAGGTTCCCCGCAACAGACAAAATCTGGTCTACATCGTTTTTATTTCGTGCAAGACTCGGGATATAGCTTAAACCATCAAATTTGTTCGCCAGGCAGATCTGCCTGAACGGTCCCGAAAGAGCTGTATGGGGTCCAATCTCCACGAACTGCCCGACCTGGCCGAATGTCTCCTTGTCGGTGCCCACCCGCTCAACCGCTGTATTGAAGCGGACCGTATTCCGTAAGTTGGCGCTAAAGTATCCCTTCGGTAACGTCTCGGTGGTAATGGGCTCTCCCGTCACGGAAGATACCATGTGTGATCGTGGGCGGCGCCACCCGAGATCCTCTTCAGTAAGCTCGAGGATGGCATTTGCCAATATCTCCTCATAGAGATCGCCGACTGCACTCATGTGAGGCGAATGGTATGCGCGTCCGGTTTTCAATTCGCGAGCGAAGATGCCCTCAGAGCTGATAAGCTTCTGGATACGAGCAATCTCATCTGCCTGACCACTGAGCGTAACGCTGTTAGGTGAGTTCTCACAGGCGATGCAGACCTTCAACAAGTTGGCTGGGTCGTCAACCGGTAGTAGGAATCTCTGCACCTCATCAGAACCAAGTCCGACAGCCAACATGGACCCGGTACCCGACTTGGCCTGGACTGCGCGGCCGCGCAAGAAAGCAGCCAGAACTGCTTCTGGAGCGCTGATCAGCCCGGCTGCGTAAGCTGCCGCAATTTCTCCTGACGAATGACCGACAGATACCTGCGGCGTCACACCCCATTGTGCGAAAATGTCAACTAAAGCAATCTGCACTGCTGTACAAAGGGGTTGGGCAATATGGGGCTCATTGATTACGGCCGCCGCATTATCGTCTAAGAGTACGCCAGCGATGGAAAATTCAGGTGCTGGATCGAGCCTACTGAGCACGAGATCAAGCCTGCGGATGGTGTCCGCAAAAGCTGGGAAGTTCAGGTAAGCTTCTTTACCCATACCAGCCCATTGCGCCTATAAAGTTCGACCCGCTGTTAGCATTATGGATTGTCGTTGGTTTGTACACAGAGTTTTTAACTGTTAAGTGTAGTAGGGTGCATGAAAGGAAATTGTTTCAGCGCGTTTAGATAGGTAGGCAATATTGGGGGTGAAAAGCATAGAAGTGGGAGTAGGGGGTAAAAAGATTGATGCAATAAAGCCACTACTCACCCCTTGGCCCGTAAACAAAAACCCTACTTCCTTCTTCTTTTGGGACACAACCCCCGTTGTCAGGGAATCCATCTCGAAAGCCTTAGATATACTCTCTTCCCGAGCTACTGCGAAGGCTCTTGTTTTGAACTGTGTCCGATGCAGATTCAAGGTGTGCGCCAGGTCGGCTAAGTAGTAGTTGGAAGCAACCTTCGCAAGGGCCACCACATTCCGAGAGAGCGTCGTCTTGTCGTGGGCAGAGTGAGTGAGAAGTAAGGGCCTCCCGCACGAATGGTCATAAGGGGCTTCTTTCTTGGCTTTGCCGTGTTGGTACAACGGATACAATGACTCAACCGATTCGACCAC
The DNA here is from genome assembly GCA_000931505.1 of Hypoxylon sp. E7406B. Taxonomy (NCBI): domain Eukaryota; kingdom Fungi; phylum Ascomycota; class Sordariomycetes; order Xylariales; family Hypoxylaceae; genus Hypoxylon; species Hypoxylon sp. E7406B. Next base: position 87,753 of record JYCQ01000122.1, on the reverse strand, counting down.
AACGTGACCATTAGTTCCACCATACCCGAAGGAAGATACACTTGCTCGTCGGACTAAGGAGTCGCTAGGCCAAGGGGCTGTATCCCTATGGACCTTCACGTTCCATTCTTCCTCCAGGATCGCGGGGTTCAGATGCTCGAGAAGGGCAACACCAGGAATTACGGCTGCCTCTGTCATTAAGGCCGCCTTCATGACCGCGAAGATACCGCTGGCGGCTTCGCTATGGCCTATATTTGGTTTTAACTATGGGCGGGCACGGTCTCAGCAGACTACTCTGGTAAAAATGTTGATAATGACGGGTGCTGACTTACAGCGCCGATTAAAAGCGGCTTGTCCTTGGGACGCGTGTCATTCATGGCGTTTGAGACAGCCCGAACCTCGATAGGATCGCCAACCGGTGTGCCCGTGCCGTGGAGTTCTGCATAAGCCGTGAGGTTCTGGTTAAGTCCAGCTTTCTCGTAGGCCATCCGCAACACTCGCTCCTGGCCCTCGACGCTGGGGTGCGTGATCCCCATACCGTCAACCTTCCCATTTGTGTTCACAGCCGTGGACCGAATCACACCGCGAATCGGGTCGCCATCGCGTATCGCATCTGAGAGGCGCTTGACATATAGAGCGCCTGCTGCCTCAGCCCGGCCGTAACCATCGGCCGCGGCATCAAAGGTATGGCAAGTCGATGTGGGCGACAAGATCCCCAATTTGGCCGTATTCATATGCTGGTCAACCGTGAGAATGAGGTTAACTCCGCCGACAATTGCTGCATCGCAATCTCTGCTGCGCAAAGCATGGCAAGCGTTATGCAGAGCGTATATTGAGGACGAACAAGCAGTGTTTATCGTGAAGCTAGATAGCCAGTGATGTTAGAATAATTCAGGACTGGGATTTGTGGGTGGCAGGGTAGGGTGGTACAGCATACGCCGTGTAACCTACCTGGGACCTCTCAAGTTGAATGTATGTCCAATCCGGTTGCTGATAATACCCGGATCTACGCCCGTTGCCGCATAATTGTGACGAAAGTCCGGCTCGCGAGTGGACATTTGCTCTGCAATGATCGTCAGCCACGTGGCTTGCATGTTTCATTTTGCGACCTGAAATCTTGGAAAGGGGGTAGTTTAAATGCTTAGGGATCTTACGGTAATCCGCTGTGAATGATCCTACGAATACAGCCGTATTCGAGCCTGCAACAGCATCCAAAGTCGCTCCGGCGGATACCATGCACTCGTAACTAACTTCTAGTATCTTGCGCTGCTGAGGATCTAGCCATTGAGCCTCAACAGGAGTAATGTTAAAGAAGCTGGGGTCGAAATCCTGGGGTCGACCATCAAGAAAGTAGCCGCCAAGGACGTTAAACGATCCCGGCCTTTCTAAGTTCTTATGGTAGTGGGCATCGATATTGAACCGACTGGCCGGGACCTTTGGCGTCTGGCCTGTTCGTTTCTCGATGAGCATTTGCCAGAACGACGAATCGGAATCGACGCCACCCGGTAGTCGGCATGCTGTTGCGTAACACGAACCCCAGTCAGCATCAAGAGGCGAATTTCAGCCAAAGCATTACGTAGTTGAATATGTGACGTACCCATTCCACAAACAGCAATAGGCTCAAGAGTTGAGTTCCTCTCCTGCTCCATGGCCTTGACTCTAACGGACGGCATGATTAGATGTGTCCCGTTGCGCAAAGTTACTTCAAGTCAGACGATACAACTGTTAGGGATACCTCAGCTCTCATCCAAAGCATCGAAGCGGCACAGAATCTCGGCTTATTTCTATATTTTGCTGCTGACCGTGTTTGGAATCAAAGTTTCCCTCCTGGGCGGAATTTGCGAGGAGAGAAGGCTATCATCTTCCTCAGGATATCAATTATGCAGGCCTCATGCGTAACGAATGATTACGTACATTACTATGTCTTCCAGGGAACTCGCATCATGTTAGAAACTGGTGATTTGTGCGGTAAGACATGCGTCTTCGGATGAGGTTGGGTGACATTTGCAGCTAGCAGAGGTCAGACGAAGGCAGATAAGGCTAAAGGGCCTCATTCATGGTCAGAATATTGCTTGCCTCTCTACCTCCGATTACTCAGCTCACGCGTCGAGGCAAGGAGAATACACGCAGTCAGATGGTTCCGGCATTTCCTGCACTATTGAAAGGCTACATAAGGCTCTCCTTGATCCGAATATGGGTAGCAATCAGACGTCGACTAAGGTATGATGTACGTTCCTCTGTCTAAGCTGATTGGTTGTTGCTATACTACGTTCCATTTTGATTGGTCGTTACATATCCCAGACAGGGGTGTTTCTTATATCCTCCTGACGGTCAAGGGGTTGGGTGATTATGAGGTTGTATGAGATGAGATAAGCATACTTCGAACTTAAGTTGATAGAATGTTGATTATTAATGAGTTTAGAGTCCTTGATGATTCTTTTCTCAAGTCAATTGTTTCACGTAACTTATTCTGCGAATGTAACTCCAGAATTGCAGATGAATGTATTCCTCGCAAATTCTTGCCAATCTCTAGGCTGACGTTAGCGGAAGTTGAAAGGCAAGTCGCGTAAGCCTGTAACGTGAATGGTTATGGCATATGACTTGTCTGTGTAATTGTAACATTAGGTAGGCAACTACCGGGTATGGTTGAGAAATTCTATGCGGAACTCAAGTCTTGATAGGATTTCTTAACGTTTTATAAATGTGATAAACTCCTTCAAATGATTTAAGATAAGAGTGTGCGTCTCTGCAATATACCTGCATAAGAGATATAGTTGCATGCGATTTACCAAACCAATCATATTTTAACAGGCCTTTAAACCGCGCAAGTTTACACTTCTCCGAGCATGTCATCTCCAACCAAGACGTTGCAGCCGGTTCCGGCCACGAAGAAAGCCCTGTACTTCCTTGATAATAACCCATTCGGAGCATCCATTGTAGCCATTACTTTGGCCGATGATGGGACCCTTTCTGCCCCTAAGAGAACCCTGATCAATGGAGTCGGCCTTCTCGGAAGGCGGGCTAATCGCCCAACGAATATGGGTTAGTGCCAAGCCTTGAGTCTTCAATTTGGTCTATGACAGGGCTCCATGCTAACAGTGGCCTCTAGACTCTCTCTTCTCGCAAGACTCTGTTGTCGTTGATGGAAATACGCTCTTTACCATATCTCCTGGGTCTGATACGGTTCATATGTTCGCTATCTCACCCGATGACCCCAGGAACCTTGTTCCCGTCGGCGGACCGGTAAAGACAGGGGGAAGCTTTCCCGTTAGCTTGACATACTCGCGCAAATTAGGCCTCCTTGCCGTACTGCACTCCGGTCATGTGGGCGGTGTGTCGACCTTCCGTGTTCATGACCTCGGCAGCGCTACTCCAGGAATAAAACCGTTAGGAGATTTTTTCCCTCTACCCGTTCCCCAGACGGCAACGCCACCCCTTGGTCCGACCAATACGGCTGGAGACATCGTCTTCAACCCGAGCCAAACTGCAGTGTTAGTTAAACTTGATGAATTACTCTGATTAGGTACCTTATATTAACCAATAATCACTAGGTTCGTGCTTCTGAAGTTTGACGGCGTGGCCAAATTCCCGGGACATGTCTTCGCATTCCCCGTGGACCAGAAGACAGCAACTCTGGTTCCGGCTCCCGTCCAATCACGTCCTGCCGGACTTCTTGCTCCGTATTCAATCACTTTTGTTGGCAACGATGACACTCGGGCTATACTGAGCGATGCGGCCTTTGGCGCTCAGTTTATCCAAGTCAGTTACCCTAGCTTGGAGGTCACCTTGGCCAAGTCACTTACTATCTCGATGACGTCGGCCCCTTGCTGGACTGCTTACGCCGCCCACCTAAACATCATGTTTGTTTTGGGTGGATTTGATCCCACTCCTGTTGCGGTGGACGTCGAGAAACAAGACATCAAGTACACGATCACCGCCCCGGCTGAAACGCTAGGTGGCTTTGATAGCTTAGTCTATGGCGACCACTTGTACGTCCTGCAGGGCGCGGCTGGAATCTCGGTCTTTCAGATCGATGCCAATAGTGGGAAGTTAGTACAGAATCTGGATCTTAGTGCGCTAGGGAGCAGGGATGGTTGGGAAGGCCTGGCGATGTACGGCAAATAGATGAAAAGGGGTTATAATAGGCGAACTCTCATAGCGTCAGACCACCTGTATCCTAGATCACACCGTCACTGGCCATCGCCACCTTTTTGTGGCTTTATATTTCTCTCGTAATGGAAATCCTCTTAGGGCTGAATGCTAGTTTGCGGCTCAGTTCAACATCGAATTGTTCTAATTGGTTAGGTTACTAAGATCTGAGTCAACTATAGAATAGGTACCTAATTATAGCACTGCAACACGAATATCAAGATTTCGGCCATGGTGTAACATGACTATCACGAGCCTCTAATAGTGTTGGAAAAGACACATACATATGGTATAGCCTTAAGATGTAGTACTGAGGATGTTCGTGAAGGTAATTTCCAATAAGCTCATGCATCTAATCACGGCTACGTGTTAAGTTGTAGCCTATAACTTGTGTAACTGCATTCTCAGCGCCTTTTAATCCTTCTTTCTCGTATTCAACTCTCACCTCCGCATTCACCTGCCTTCTATTCTGAGGCTGAGCAATCTCATCGGTAACTGGGAAGTGTTATGCGGCTATGGGGTGGCCCAATGAACTTCTGCTAAGAGCTAGAATAGCTAGGCGGTGTAAGCTGGAATAGGCTTCAACGTTGTAATCGGCGAACCCGGGATTTGACTGGTTGCCTATTGCTTCCCTCGTCGCCTCATTCGTCAAATTACTTTATACGGCATTTCTAATGTGTCAAACGTGACTGAGTACCATCCGAGACGGCGGCACACCTATATCGAAATAAGCAGCATCCCATTGGGCAATTGCTGAAGCTCACTCAGCACACTAGACATAAGCAGCTTCACACCCTCAGTGTCTTCCATACGTACGGTCAGCATAGGCTAATTCCCACATGACCAATTGAGTCAACTCGAAAACGAGATTTATCGTAGGGCTGAGATGAATACCGTAGCGGGAAAACCCCCCTGGAAAGAATGGTTGCTTGTGACAGAAAGCGTTGCCTAAAAAAAGGGTTACCCGGGCCCTAGCTTTTGATTGGCCGATTTAGGTGGGGCGCGTAATTTCCCGACTGTGGGATATAAGGTCCTGTAACAGCAAGGTTTTCAACACGGTAAGAGGCTGGCCACCTTGGACCCGTGGCTCAGTGGTTACGTGCGTGTTTCGCACGGACTGCTGGGCCCCGGGTTCGAGGACCACCCTTTTTAACTTTTCTAATTTTTTAAGGTTTTACCCCACATTTAAAAAAACCGACCAATTAAAAGCTAAGATTTAATAATGGTTCTTTTTAAGTAACGCTTTTTGTTACGAATAACCATTTTTCCCCTATTAGCGCGTTAAAAGTGGTAACAAAACGTTACTCGGTACAAAAATGGTTGTTTCCCGCCAGGGGTTCCCGGTACGGTACTCATCCAGCCGGGAGATGATTTAAGATGAAGGACAGCCTGCCTTATGTTATCATATTTGGATTGCTCGTTGATTCACCTCCTATCGACACAAATTCCACCTAAACATAAGATCCTCAAAAAAGCAAAAATGCCATCCGCTACCACGGTATGCCTCTTTGATAGATTAATAGGGGCACCATCAACTCACATCATATAGAACGGTACAACCAATGGAGCGACCAACGGGGCCGCTAGTGAGGCCAACGGAGCCACTCAGCAAACCAGGCCCTATCCACCACCACCTCCTAAGTCGAGCTTCTTGACCACGATGAACGGTAAGGTCACAAAGGCTCGATATCTGTGGATAGTTTCTAACAATCTGAAGGTGCTCCGGTTCAAAGACCAGCAGCTAGTCAACGTATTGGAAATAACCTCCGGGCAACACTGCTGCTCCAGGATATAAACCTATTAGAGCTCATCCAGCACCTTACTCATGAGCGTATTCCTGAGAGGTAGGGACAAATACTATTGTCATATGTGTTAAAATTTGAAGCTGAATGTTTTAGATTGGTTCATGCCAGAGGGACAAGTGCCTTTGGCTGGTTCGAGGTCACTGATCGGATTGACGACGTGACTAGTGCTGCTTTCCTCAGTGAAGTAGGCAAGAGGACGCCGCTCTTCGTCCGATTCTCTACTGTCGCCGGAGAACGAGGGTCCGCCGAGACCGTCCGGGATACAAGAGGTTTCGCTTTCAAGCTGAGAACCGAACAAGGTATTCTCGACTGGTTGTTTTTGTCCACTCCGGTTTTCCCCATCCGCGATGGCGCCAAGTTTCCTTCGTTCACGCATGCCACAAAAAGGAACCCAGAAAGCGGTCTCCCGGACCACACGATGTTCTGGGATTATTTCAATAACAACCAAGAGGCCATTCACTTCTTGATGTTCCTATTTAGTGATCGTGCTACGCCTATTGATTTCCAACATGCCGACTGTTTCAGTATCAACACCTACCGCTTCACAAAGGCAGATGGAACATTCAAGTATGTCAAAATCCATGTCAAGACGAATCAAGGTGTGCAGAACTTCACCTTCCCAGAGGCCACGCAGAAGGCGGGTGAAGATCCCGACTTCCACACTCGTTCTCTCCATAACGACTTGGATGCCGGCAATCAACCATCTTGGGACGTTTACGCCCAGATTATCGAACCTGAGGTTGCCGAGCACTATCACATCAACATTTTCGATGCCACAAAGACTCTGCCGCTTAAGGACTTCCCCCTCCGGAAATTTGGCAAAATCTACCTTGACAAGAACGTCCGCAACTTCTTTGCTGAGAGCGAACAAAGCGCCTTCAGCCCAACCAATATTGTCCCTGGATGGGCTTTAACCCCTGATCCCATTCTCCAGACCAGGTCGTTGGCCTATGCTGATACCCAGCGTCACCGATTGGGAACCAACTTCATCCAACTGCCCATCAACAAACCAGATTTCAGCTTCACTCCGCTGAACCGCGATGGTAACGCAACATTCAACAACTTGGGCGGCATTCCCAACTATTATCCTTCGACCTTCTTCAAGTATGATACAGCTCCGCAATATGCCCAGCCTGACGAGGAGCACTGGCAAGGCACTGTAATCGACTTTGGAAGCGAGCTCACTGATGCCGACTTCGACCAAGCCCGCATTTTCTGGGAGAAGACATTGGCAAAGGAGCCTGGCCAGCAGCAGAACTTCATCAGCAATGTTGCAGTGCATCTAGCTCAGGCCATTGACAAGGTCCGAGAGGTTACTTATGGTAAGCATATCCACGTAMCCCCCGCCGTATCTTTACTGTTTATTCTCTCGAGATTTAAATTTTAGAAGAATGCTGACGAGGTACAAACAGCTATGTTCACCCGTGTCAACGCCGACCTAGGTCAGAGAATCAAGACCGCCACCGAGGCTGAAGTCGCTAAGAATGCGTCGCCGACTAAGCCACCAGTCAAGGCGATGGGAGCTCTAAACATCAATAATCTCGAGGGCAAGCAAGCCGGGCACAATGTAGGCATCTTTGCCCACAAGAAGCGGAATATTCAGGCTTGATTCGTTAGTCTGCTGCGTTCTTTGAAGTTACGATTCCTATGTATCTCTGGACGGCTATTCGGATTACACGAAACTATCAGGGCGGAGGGTTAAAACGTCAACTTCCTCTCTATACTTGGATTTTCTAGTCATAATCACTCTGTTTTGAGGATTGTATGCTAGTTCTATTGTAAACCAAGTTTTGATACTAGAGACTCAAGTTGGCTTAGGGGKAGGATTCATCATAGAAAATGATAAAATATTGTTATTGTCACGGTATGGACCTATAGCGAGCAGATAAAATAGACGGTGCTGTGCAAAGAGCTTAATCTTTTCTACCTATAGCGACAATATGGCCATAGAAAACTATCCTTCAACTACGCTGTCTCGGGCCTCGTTCTACAAACAGCTCCAGACTTTTAACTATCTAGATCAAGCCTTCGACAAGCCCCTGACGGGACCCCCTGACAGGACTCCCCAACGTTTTTCCAGATTGGTCCGTGTAGCTGTAGTTTTCCATCATAACTGCCTCCGATATTAAGCGAGGAAACGTAGAAAACTAGCTCTACACTAGATCCTGTGTTCCAATGATTAGGTACATACATGTATATATATTAGTCACCTTCCTTGTACCTAAGATAGGTGCCGGTACCGGTGTTGAACCTTGCTAACTAACAGTCCCTGGTGAGGGGCTGTTCAAGTTTTGATAGTGTCGAGACCAAAGCAACGAACGTGAAGCTCAGATTGCCAATTTAAACTTGATCTAGATACAATCAGATGCTATTACTAGATGGAATTACCACTTGGGAACTGCATGCTACGTACCCAAGATACATCTCTACCGAAATAACTGTATGTACAATGTATCATAGTCCAAAGGAGGTACCTGGGTATCCATACTTTGAAGTGGTAGTTGCCCCTGGGCCACCTATTTAAATTGTAAGGGTCTTATTGGCGGCAGGACGGAATGAATAACCCCTATCTGGGCAGCTACATTTGTGGGAAGTGACGCACATGCACCTAGGTACGGCTCAAATATTGCTGGACAAATTATTGTGCTGGAAGTAACTGCCCATGGAAATTGCACTGCAATTACACCAGCGTTCCTGAATTTTTATATATTTTGCGTTCCCTTGCCAGTCTTCCAATTCCCACACAACTTTCACTTCTCCCAGTTCTCCCAGCTCTCTACCACAAATCCCCTCTTCTAACGTCAACAACAGAGTTCTAGATCATTCAATCTGCCTTCTATCCGTTCGTTCTAAACGTACACTTATTCACACACTAAATCTCGTCCAATTTCACCCTCATCCAAACGTTCTTCGGTCCACGTCCAATCGTCATTCTCAAAATGTCCGGTCAAACTGTAAGTCATAAACAACCCATCCTTCGTTTCCTATCCCCGGTTTACTATCCTTCTTCTCTTCTTCCTCTCCTTCTTCTTCGTCCCCTCAAGTCACATCATGAAAGCGTTCTCTCCCTATCCCCTGTTCGTTTACATATCACAACACCGTGATGTTATTCAGACATTATGCGTTGAGTGGGGCGTATACGGCCATGCATTAATCGAGTGATGCTAAATGCCTTTATGCACTATTCCATGTTATGAGCAAAGTGCGTAACTGCACCAGAGCATGAATGGACCCGGCTTTTGCATCTGTGCATCAAGGCACAGTATGCTCTATTTACGCATTTGCAACAATGCAGCACTAGCTATTATCCTCGAGACTATGCAAAATCCTCGACCTTTTGTCGCTCGCAAACCAACTAACATTCTCCTTAACAGCCTATCGTTGCGGTGGTGGACCATCCGACTGCTGCAGGACATGTAGACCCAGCCACAGGCAACTTTGTATGTGGTGTGCCGGGGTGCCGACCTCCCCGCCCGATTGCAAACGAACGGGCAAATATTAGCTCCCACATAAGCAAGGAGCATCTTCTAGGCAGCGCGTACGAGAGAAAGAGCGCGCCCAACCCGCGCCGCTGCGGGATCTGTGGTCCTCAGTCAGACACATGCATCAATTTTCACACCCTCGACCGACACATCCGTAAGCACCACGGGTTCCGAGGTTCAACGAACAGCGTCTGGGCTCAATACCCCGCCACGCAATCAGGCGATGTGATCCGGATCCCGCGCGACCAGTGTAATCCGGTGCCTTAGCTTCTCACACTCCGTCTCCCGCGCCGGCTGAGAACCCCTTCACACTAGGTGAGTATCTTTTTTATATACCGAAGAACATCAAGTTACTAACTGTCTCTCTTAAGCAACAGCAGCAACAGCAGTGGCGGCGGCGGCGGCGGTAGCAGCGGCAGCGGCAGCAACAACAAGGCCCTCCACGAACGTCCCTTGGGGAAGACAATTAGTCACAATACTCATAGCTTATCAGATGATTGGCACCTAAAGGTGCAAAAATACATGGAAATTCCCGGCCAACTCGTTTCTCTTTAAAAGGAAAAATCTGTCTTGTGTGACGTGCCAAAAATTCCATCGTAGATTGTAGGTACCTTACTTAAGGTAGGTATAATAGTTCTTCCATCAAGTGCCTAATGTACCGAGTGCACTCGGCGCTTAGGCTCCATGTTGCGGGCTAGTAACATCGACTCCATTCTGGAGTGGAGGACAATGATGTCACCTTGGCCACTACGTTGTTAGCACATTAGTCAGGTCGGCCATCGTCGTGCAAATATTCTACCGGTGCAATATCTTGGAAGCTCTTAAGGTTACATATCTATCCCTCGCGGCACCCCGACCCGACACTATGTTTTCTCTCTGTCTTTAACTTTGCAGCTAGAGTCGGCCTACCAACGCTAACATGACTACCGACAAGACGACGGGACAGTCCAAGGGGATTGTTAATAAAGCAGCCCAGGGTGTCCCATTCTTCACCCCAGCCCAGGAACCGCCGGCCGGCACCGCACTAGATCCCCAACCGGATGGGAGCCCAATTCCGAAGCTCTTCACCCCCTTGAAGATCCGTGGCATCACTCTTCAAAACCGCATAGTGCTATCGCCGTTATGCCAGTACTCTGCGGTGAACGGCTTCCACACCCTGTGGCACACCACTCACCTTGGTGGTATTGTTCAGCGCGGGGTAGGTCTCCTCCTCTCCTCCTCTCCTCCTCTCCTCCTCTCCTCCACACTGCCCAGATGCTTCCACCAGCTAGAGACATCGGCGCTAACCACGAAAATTAGCCGGGACTCACCTTTGTCGAAGCCACGGGTGTGCAACCTCGCGGCCGCATCACGCCCGAGGATTCTGGCTTGTGGCTCGACGAGCAAATTGAACCTCTGAAACAGCACGTGCAATTCGCCCACTCACAAGGCCAGAAAATCGGCATCCAGCTTGCCCACGCCGGACGCAAGGCCTCGACGGTGGCGCCTTGGCTCAGCAAGGGTGCTGTAGCGACTAAAGACGTCGGTGGCTGGCCCGATGACGTCGTCGCCCCGAGCGCCATCCCCTTCAACGAGGATCATGCCCAGCCCCGGGCCCTAACACTAGAGGAAATTGCGCAGCTCAAGGCGGACTTCGGTGCTGCGGCCAAGCGTGCTGTGAAGGCAGGCTTCGACGTCCTTGAGTTGCACAGCGCCCACGGATACCTGTTGCACAACTTCCTCTCGCCGGCGACCAACCACCGCACTGATCAGTACGGTGGTAGCTTCGAGAATCGCGCCCGTCTTATCCTAGAGCTCGTAGACGAGTTCCGAAAGGTCATGCCCGAGTCCATGCCCCTTTGGGTGCGTATCAGTGCCACGGATTGGCTTGAGGATGTCGAGGAATATAAGGGCGAAAGCTGGAAGGTAAGCGATGCGGTGCAGCTGGCGTTGCTGCTGGCTGAGCGAGGTGTCGATGTGCTTGATGTGTCGAGCGGTGGAAACCATCCACTGCAGAAGATCAAGGGCGGCCCGGGATACCAGGCACCGTTCGCCAAGGAGATCAAGCGAGCCGTTGGGGACAAGTTGCTCATCGCTACCGTGGGAACTATTACTAGCGGGAGACAGGCAGAGGAATTGCTTGTGGGCGGGAAAGACGATAAAGACACACCCGTCGACATTGCGGCGGTTGGACGCATGTTCCAGAAGAACCCAGGACTTGTCTGGTACTGGGCTGAAGAGGTATGCTATAAGCACCGTTTCAACATGTTTGATACGCTATTAGGAGCCATTTCCACTGACATCCCGATGCCTTTTCTAGCTTAACACGGCGATATCCGTTGCAAATCAAATCGGATGGGGCTTCGGAGGCAGAGGCACGAAGCAGCGCAAGGGACAGCTCCGAGAACCAACTAAGGAACCTCAGGGAGCGGGTGCGGCTGGAAATAACCGCGCTGACTATAATGATGACAAGCCCGTACCTGGTTAATGTTGCCATGGGAATAAATAGAGGATAGAGCTAGACTATAGTTAGAGCGAAGGCGTAGTCATGGTTTTGGGGAAGACTGGCGGTCATTTCTCTCTTCAATCTCCTGGTTAAATGTTTAGAACATCTTTCTTAGGGTTCCTAGCCGCCATAGAGATGTGATACGATCGTTGCTAGCTCTAATTAGATTCAACCGCGTCCTTCATAATCATATCCTCGTGTACTCAGCTTGTGAATTCTAGCATTCGAGTAGGGAGTAGGTACTTTTGGCTTAAGGCCGCAGAACTTAGATTCCCTTTTTACTCATCTTAAGCTATATCAAGTTACAGTCGTACATCTAGGCCTTACATTAAAATGCGCAAATATAATCTCCGATCTCGCCAGCCACCTACGCACTTGACTCCATCCACTATTCAAATTGGGATATTCAGTAAAAGATATTACCTAAAGTACCGCTTTGTCTAATGGTGATGTTATTCATTTAGGCGATATGCTCGTATTCGGAGTTGTCGTGACTCGTTTACAACGGTGAGCGGCTACAAAGCTAACCGGTTACAACGCTAGCTGCTTTCAACGATAGCTTCCTAATATGGCAAGTCGGTTATTGCGATATGCATTTATACCATTTCGGCGCGGCGCCGGCTTCAGTATATGCATATTTATAATAGATATCTTGCAATTAAAAGATCACGGCAAATAAAACAACGACGAATGAGAAATTAATGGCGCTGAAAGAGCTTTACGACAGAATGATCTGTCTATTCCATAACTGTGTCTTCTCTTTTCACTTGATCTGTCACTGAAATAACACATCATACTAGTTTTATACGTGCTGCAAAGACAATGTATGTGAACGATTAAGGGGGCACGTGCACGGCACATGAGCCCCTAAACAAGCTCCCAAGGTTACAAGACAATTCTGTTGGAAGGCAGCTTGGTAAAGACGGTTCAAATCGTACTATGCTAGTGTAGTGATGAGGGTCCAATCTATTTCAGTACTGTACATCCTCCTTCGAATGACTGGCCTCATACGATTTCAGACAAGATCATGTTATCACCCAGTGCTTTTAAGCATGGCCTACCCACGGCCGGAGTATAGAACAGAGCTCTCTTAAGACGTTTTCTTTGCAACCCCATTCGTTCCGGCCGTCCTCATCCTCTTGACCTCCGCAAAAGCCCGCCCGCAAGCTCTTACGCTATCAGCAATAAGCACTATAAGTAACCATTAGCCTAAGTCTAACCCCCCGATCCTGGTGGGGGAAAAAGGGGGGAACCACTTACAACAGGGAATGACAATCCAAAACCCATTCAACAACACAAAATACCCATAAAAGTAATAGCCTTCGGGCCTCGAATACTCAATCCCGTACACCAGAAAGTCGAACGCACACGTCCCATAGTACAATACATCCCCGTAAAGCTGCCCGGTGGAGATGATAATCTGCAGCGGGTGCCGGAAGGGATTATCCGTGACGATGAAAGATGCGAGTAAGAACGATAACGGGCCCCAGCACCAGGCGGTAATAGATTCCATAGACATGACAAAGGCATGAGAAGTGAGATAGCGTGAATCAGACATGGAGTATTCCTTCCAAAGTTGCGCAAGGAGGTGCTGTGAGCCAGGAAGGGTGGCAAAGTTTACGGCGTAGTAGCCTTCGAGGATGAGGTGAATGGAGCCGCCTAGTTGTTTGTTAGTGCCCGACGTGCGTAGATAGGGGGAGGGAAGCCATGCATAGGGTAAACCAGAGAACCTTAGAGAGTTCGGGGATCGAAATGTGAGGGTTTGTATTCGTTGCGATGACTTTAGCCGCTGTTAGGACGATTGAACAGGTAACTGCGAATGTAGAGACCAGTGCTAGGGTGTTCCATTCGTTCGGAACGTAGTTGGGAATATCTACATCCACGGGATAGTAGGAGTGGGGAGGCGTCATGCTGGATTTTCACGAATGCGCGGGGTGTTGCAAAACTTCTAATATTAAGATATGGGTATATTTCGCTGGTCCTTATGTTAGTACAATAGTAAGCCGATGAAATGAATATGAATGAGTGTTGATAGAGAGATCTCTAGCCAGTTACCCCTATAAATACAAAAATGATGCCAAGCAGTTCATCACAACGGTGTTGCCCCATCTGCTGACATCTGCCGCCAGGTGGAGCTAGGGCTAGACAAACGCCTATCTTATGTACCTGCATAAGTCGCAAGGATCCGTGATAATCCCTGCCACACATTGTGGTACGATCCGGAACAAGACGGCTCGGCCCCCGCGGCTTCCACAAAAAGGGTAACTTTTTTGACCTATGATGAGCTGGGTCCATCCTTGCACGAAACATGTACTTACATGTACGTACTGTACTGTCTCATTGCAGTGATCATGTAATCGCATAATCGTTTTCTAATGAATTCCAGCTTATTGGACCTCGTACTCTTATTTCCAAGTCTACCTCACTGATTCTAGTATTACTTATACGCCACAAATTCTGGATACGGCGCAATACCCCGGAGGAATGCTGAAAGTGAGTGCCTGAGACTTCGGCCGGAGCCAAGCCAAGCACCCGAAACCCGAAAGCCGTAGAACTAAGCATCGTTCCGGAGACGACATAAGTTTCTCTGCCCTCTCAACTAGATCACAATCTCGGCAGTGTACCTAGTCATTATGCCCGACAAAGAAATTTGTGTTGGAAAGCCACCACCAGAACGAGGCCTTGATCAAATTTAATGCTGGACGGGTTGAGACCTAGCTGCCCAATATCGGGACAGTTTGCTACCTGTTAGATGAGGCCTTCGCGAAACAAGTTGTACTTCTCTACAGTGACGCAACCTACAAGTTTAAACAGCTATACCAGCAGGTTGCCAGGCACATATAATACATATAAACCCATACACGAAAATATAGGTACGTACTCACGAACGCCGTCCCTAAAGCAATACCGACCATGGCACCCTTTGGCAGTCAAGGCCGGGCATACGTCCAGGTGCCTTCTTCAGCTGATTGGCAAAAGAAGCTCATCACTACGCGCACGATAGGCTTAGTCCTAAGGTCTTGACAGACTTACGTCTAGCTAGCTCCGAACGTGAAGCCAGCAATCTTGACTCCACAGGCAGCGCTACCGATAAATGAAGCCAATTCGTACGTTCAGATCGTACTAAGGGGTTTCGATGAGTTGGCGTCGCCTCTAGACATGCTAGGGGAAATGTGTATCGCTGGCACCATGGTGGTCAATGTCTATCTCAACCCAAGCCTAGATGAGCCGTATTTATCGCTAAGCCAATCGCTACTGTTCAAGACGCAGAATAAGGATTCACAACTATGTATTAAACTGGGGGAAGAGGGCTGGCTCGTCCATGAAGACGGATCAGCCATTTTCCTAGCCTGAACTCAACGCGGAAGTACGTTCATCGAAATTTGAGAACTCTGTATTTACCTGTTCATACGATGGCAACTCGACCAAACGATGCTCTACGGGTAAACCAAAAACAACCAGATAGTAGCTGGAAGTATACTCGTACTTACCCCTTTACCTCGCGCGTATCACGAGATTAGATTGGAAGGCTGCTTTCAAGATTCTGAAACAGCCCTATATGCCCTATACCCTCAGCAAGCTCGACGAGTGCTTGTGCAACCCCCCTTACCCCGGTACCAAATACCACAGCCCGAACCCCCGAACCGGGAGCCCCCGGAGTCCGATAACTCCCATGATGAGCCTATTACTTGACTAAAGCCTCCCATGATGATTTTTTTCTTCGTAATATACATGTGATTTGCGATACCAGGAGGAAACATTCACGCACATACTTTGCTGTGATACGTGCAGTAGTCATTGGGTATCTACACAGCACATGTAACGGATAATTTGTAGCAATCTACAATCCTACTTGGGATCAGTATCTGACTCACATGCTTACACTTGGGTTTATTCTGTCAGGTTCTGTCGTTAACACTCATACTAACAACGCTGAATAAGTTAACAATCATCAAACACTTGAGTTAATACCTAAGGTATATCATAACTTCATTTACCGTAGTACAGTGCTTCGACTTTTTAAGAGGGTAGGACAGCTTCCCCACGCAGAAGAAAAATGCTTGAGCAATTGTTTCCTCGAATACAACAGAAGGCTTAATTAATGTAATGCTCATGCTTTTCTGTATCATCTTCTTTAGGTAGGCATACCTTATCMCCCGACAGATATTTATCGAGCCGACACAAAATCATCAATAAACTCTGCGAAATGCTCTCTATCAAGAGGCTCGCTTTCATCGCCACGGCAATTGCTCCACTAGCCCTTACTGCTCCAGTAAACAAGACCTCAGTACAGGATAACGACCTAGCTGAAGACGATTACTGGGCGCAGTTCTGCAACGACTCTAACTGCTCCGAGGGTTGTGGCGAGTCCGTACGGGTCCCCAACCCGGGCTGCCTCAACGAGTACGGCCGAAAGTCGATCCTATTCCACGGTGGCCCAAGTCATGACTACGCCATGGTCGTCTCTCCCTCTGCGGACTGCCCTTGCCAAGATATATGTGCGCCTGTCTTGCCAGACGTGATGGTATGTAATATTGATGGCTCTTTATTTCTCTCTTTTGAACTGTTTTGGGGGCTATACATTCCCTAAACGTGCCTAGTTACTGAGTCTCGTTGTTATAGTGCTGGAATATCTCGCAGTATGGGGGCGCTCAGTCATTTCGCTTCCAGTCCCAGTTCTGCGCAGACGACAATTGCTAGAGATCCTCAACAAGCCTCCGCATTCGATCCTGACACGTGAGCTACTACACGAGAAACGACATTTCTTTGAGAGGATATATATTGCTAGGGGCTTGGCACATATAGGATGGTTTCGTAAAGAAATATAGGGGTTGGGCGAGCAAGAGGTGAGCCGTTCTTGGGACTCTAATTGTGCAAACGTGGGAGATTACCTAATGCAGCCATTGAAAGCGACTCACCGCCACGCTTCATCCTCATTCAAGGGCTTTATAATGTATTCTAGGTAGATCACTGTGTAACTCTATGTAATTTTAATCTGCTCAAAGAAATCGTTCGGTGTAAAATGCTGTAATATCAGCAAGATTCAAACTGTTCGGCTGGTCTGGGTTGTTGACGCGCGGACCAGAGATTCCTAGGGATAACGGGTTTGACATCACATTGGCGATTACCTAATCCTCAATAGCTCATGGGAGCGATGTTGAAAGGGGCTGAGGTAGTGGCTAGTAGCTCAGCCACACTATCGCGCCAAGTGCGCCACTGCTGATTAACTGTGGGAAAGACTGATGTGTGGGGTAAAAGTCAAATGTTGTTTATGTTTACTTCCCGACTGTAACTCGGTACCCTAATTTATTTTACCATTGAATAACCACCAGAGGTGAACAGCGACGTCAGTAACGATAGCGACGACGACTACTGGTCGAGAAGATAGGCGCGATACCATACGACATCACGTTGAAGTCTACGTAATCCCAATAATACATGCTTTAAAAAATTCGGCTTCGTTTCCGTATCGTAACCTAATATCACCGACTGCCTGCAATAATGTCTACACGACCAACTCGTCGCGCTGCAGCGGCACGACGCGCAGCCATTATTGAATCAGAAGATGAGGACGACGTAGTCGCGAATACCACCTCGAGAATAAAGCAAGAAGATAGCGAGGATGAGTTTGCTCCTGAAACTTCAACAACCAAGTCTTCACGCCGCCAGACTCAGAGTAAAAGGAAGTCCACGGCGCCTGCGACGCCACGCGCAGGTCGTTCAAGGAAGAGCGTCGCACCAGAATCCTCCATAGAGCCGACCGAGATCCTCGACCCCGATCAGTCCGCTGCTACTATCCTCACCCCAGAAACCGCCAAGAAAGCTTCTCCAAGGAAGCGAAAAAGCGTTGCGCCGCGCAAGGTCAGCAAAGAGGCTACACCAACACCCGCGTCCGCGCCCACGCCCGCACCCGAACCCGACAGTCAACCTTCCATACCGACGCCCGCTCAGTCCGAGGAACCATCCGAGCTCCATGGAACGCCCTTGGCTGATATTACCATCCAGAGCGTCAATGAGCAACGCCAGTCCCCAGACGATACCATCACCCAAGTCAAGCCCATTCGACCGATGGACACCATCTTAGAGAAACCGATGGATATTGTCCTCAAGTCGCGCAAGATGGCAGCGCCTGTTGTTGAAGACACGGGCCCCAAGCCTCGTATCGTCATCACGTACCTGATCTTGACTAACTTCAAGAGTTATGCTGGGCGACAAGAAGTTGGGCCGTTCCACGCCTCCTTCTCCTCCGTGGTAGGGCCCAATGGCTCCGGTAAATCGAACGTCATCGATTCGCTTCTCTTCGTCTTCGGATTCAGGGCAAGCAAGATGCGCCAAGGGAAGATCTCTGCCTTGATCCACAACTCCGCTGCCTATCCGAACCTGGATCACTGTGAAGTAGCAGTTCACTTCCAAGAGGTTATGGACCTGGTTAGTCTAACATAGTACGCGACTCCATAAAAATGCCATGCTAACTGTGCTTCAAGCCCGGCGGTGGAACGGAAGTAATTCCCAACTCTCAGATTGTCATCTCGAGAAAGGCATTCAAAAACAACGCAAGCAAATACTACATCAACGGTAGCGAGTCCAACTTCACAACCGTCACCACTCTCCTCCGCGATCGAGGAATCGACCTCGACCACAAGCGTTTCCTCATTTTGCAGGGTGAAGTCGAGTCCATCGCTCAGATGAAGCCCAAGGCTGCCAACGAACACGAAGATGGTCTACTAGAGTATCTTGAAGATATTATTGGTACATCCAAGTATAAGACGCCCATCGAAGAGGCGGCAGCGGAGGTGGAAACCCTCAATGAAATCTGCATGGAGAAGAGCGGGCGTGTTCAGCATGTGGAAAAGGAGAAGAACGGCCTCGAGGATAAAAAGAACAAAGCTCTTGCCTACATCCGAGACGAAAACGATCTAACTCTTAAGCAATCAGCACTCTACCAGCTCTACATCAGCGAGTGTAACAACAACGTGAGCGTTACTGAAGAGGCGATTAGCCAGATGCAGGCTCAACTGGACGCCGAGCTTGAGAAGCACCAAGGTAGCGAGCAAGTTATCAAGCAGCTACAAAAGGCATACACCAAGGGATCTAAGGAGTTCGAGTCTCTAGACAAGAACGTCCAGACCCTTGTGAAGGAAGCAGCCAAGTTTGAACAAGAGAGAGTCAAGTTTGATGAGAAGAGGAAATTCTTGACCGACAAACAGAAGAAGCTTGAGAAGACCATTGCCAACGCCGAGAAGTCCGCAGCCGAGGCAGAAGAAACGATTGAACAATGTACCGAGGAGATTTCTTCGCGCGCTGAGGAGATCGCAGCACTCGAGGAGCGTGTGCAGCACGAGGAGGCAGAGCTTGCTAAGATCCGAGATAGCCTGAAAGGCAAGACGCAAGTGTTCTCCGACCAGATTGCCGTCAAACAAAAGTCTCTTGAGCCTTGGAAAGAGAAAATCAACCAGAAGCAGTCGGCCATTGCCGTTGCAGAGTCAGAGCTAGCTATTCTCGAAGAGAAGGCTAACGCTGGTGCGGTTGCACTTGAGGAGATGCAGACCAAGATTTCTAATATTGAAGAGGGTCGTGCTGCTAAACTTACGGAGCTAAAAGAGTGCCAAGTAGAAAAAGCAAAACTGGAAAAGGAAGCAAAGAAAATCGAGGCTGACCTCGACAGTCTAGCCCAAATGGAGCCCAACGTTCGCGCCAAAGTATCAAATGCCAGACAAAAGGCGGAAGAAGCGAGATCCAGTCTCTCGCAAAATCAAAACCGAGGCAATGTCCTGACAGCGTTGATGCGAATGAAGGAGTCAGGACGAATTGATGGCTTCCACGGACGCCTTGGCAATCTCGGTACTATCGATGAGAAATACGATGTTGCTATCTCCACAGCATGCCCTTCTCTTGACAATTTCGTTACCGATACAGTGGCGGCTGGTCAGCAATGCATCGAATACCTCCGGAAGACGAACCTTGGACGAGGTAACTTCATATGTTTGGATAAGCTGCGCACACGCGATTTGCAGCCCATCCAAACCCCCGAGAACGCGCCTCGCCTGTTCGACTTGATTAGAGCCAAAGAAGACAAATTCCGGCCTGCTTTCTACCATGCGCTCCAAGATACCTTGGTCGCTAAGGATCTTGCTCAGGCAAACCGAATTGCTTACGGCGCTAAGAGATGGCGAGTAGTCACCCTCGACGGAGAACTCATCGATAAGAGTGGTACCATGTCTGGAGGTGGAAAAACTATGAAGAGAGGCTTGATGTCGAGCAAACTCGTAGCTGATACGACTCAGGAGCAAGTCGTCAAGCTTGAGGGCGATCGCGACTCCCTTGAGCAGAAGTTCCAGGAGTTTCAAGACCACCAAAGAGAACTTGAGTCCCGTCTCAGGTATCTAAAGGATCAAATCCCGCAGTTAGACACCAAGATGCAGAAGATCGGCCTTGAATTGCAAAGCGCTGAGAAGAATCTTGCGGATGCCCAGCGTCGTGTCAAGGAGCTGAGCAAGGAACACCAGCCGTCCCAATCCGACGACAACAGAGTCGCTGTTCTACAAAAGGAGATTTCTAAGTTGAATAAGGAGGTGGCGAAACTTCACGCGGAGACCGAAGGCGTGGAGGCAGAGATTAAAGAATTGCAAGACAAGATTATGGAAGTTGGTGGTGAGAAACTCCGCGCTCAGCGCGCCAAGGTCGATGCTATCAAGGAGGAGATAACCTCTCACAACGAAGAGACATCTAACGCCGAAGTGAAGAAGGCCAAGGCGGAAAAGTCGAAGGCGAAGCTCGAAAAAGACCATGCTAAGGCTACTAGAGAGCTGGAAGCGGCAGTACGTGACCTCGAAAAATTGGAAGAAGAAGTTGAGAACCAAGGCAGCAAATCTGAATCCTTGAACGCTCGTGTGGAGGAGGCTGAGGCCGAGCTCGCAGATAAGAAAAAGGAACTGTCTGCGCTAAAGGCAGAGTTGGACGAGAAGGCGTCCGAGCTCAACGAGACCCGCGCGGTTGAAATCGAGATGCGCAATAAACTGGAAGAGAACCAGAAAGTTCTCGTCGAAAATCAGAAGCGCTTGCGCTACTGGGACGAGAAGCTTGGCAAACTTGCGCTCCAGAACGTCAGCGATCTTGGTGGTCCACCACCAGCCAAGAAAAAGGCGGCTGAGGAAGGCCAGGAAGGCCAGGAAGGGCCTACGGATGATCAAGAGGACGAAGAAGAGGAAGAGGAAGAAGAGCAAGAGCAGCAACCCGAGGAGCTCCCACGGTTCACGGAAGATGAGCTGAAGGATATGGACAAGGAGACCCTAAAGGCCGAGATTGCCGCTTTAGAAGAGAAGACACAGAACGTTAACGTTGACGTTAGCGTCTTGTCTGAATACCGCCGTCGGGTCGAAGAGCATGCAGCTCGTTCCTCTGACCTGGCGAGTGCTGTCCAGCAGCGTGATGCCGCCAAGAAGCGCTGTGACGACCTGCGCCGGCTCAGGTTGGAAGGCTTCATGGAAGGCTTTAGCACTATCTCTCTTCGCCTAAAGGAGATGTACCAGATGATCACGATGGGTGGCAACGCTGAGCTAGAACTCGTCGACAGTCTAGACCCCTTCAGCGAGGGCATCTTATTCTCCGTTATGCCGCCCAAGAAGAGCTGGAAGAATATCAGCAACCTCAGTGGTGGTGAGAAGACGCTCTCCAGTCTTGCGCTAGTGTTCGCTCTACATCATTACAAGCCGACGCCTCTATACGTCATGGACGAGATTGATGCCGCCTTGGATTTCAGAAACGTGAGTATTTATTCTCTAGATTAAGTAGTACGTCTATGTTAACGTGATATAAAGGTATCGATCGTCGCCAATTACATCAAGGAGCGCACCAAGAACGCTCAGTTCGTCGTCATTTCGCTCCGCAACAACATGTTTGAGCTTGCAGCCCGCCTGGTTGGTGTGTACAAGGTCAACCACATGACCAAGAGCGTGACGATCGAGAACCGCGATTACATTACCCGTGGTGTTCCCAGGCAGCACCACGGCGGCCAGACCGTGACTACATGATTGACCTGACACATAAACTCGTGAACTTGGTATTTGTGTTATGAATGGCGCGTAAGGCGTGGGCTGAATGGATTACGACACATAGAATGCGGGTCTGGCCGAGGGAGGTTATGGGATTGATGATGACGATACGGGAGAAGTGTAACGAAATGAATATCCATGGACGGACTTGAGAATGGTCGCTTTGGAACGAATGAATATATGCCTTGATTAGTTCATCTGTAAAGTTTTGTATTGAGCGTCGGCCGTTCTCTTAACGTCATTGTACTCATAACTGCGAAAGTTATCAATGCAGGCAGGCTCAGAAACACGGGATGCGTTGTATATTGGTATTCCCGAGGTCGTCCGTCTTCCTCATAACTAAATAGTCCGCTCAGTTTATTCGGCTAAGCTCACCCTGCTAGCATCCTAACTTACCTAGGTATATACCTATATAGGGATCGAGAGCTTGGTTTGGGATGCTAAGATGCCTCGAATCGTCAACCCACGAGGCTGGCGGTGAATCGCTAAGTGCTCTACAAATTAGTTCAAGAAGCATTCCACGACATACATGTACATACATGTATGTTATAAATATTAGGTACATAATGTACCTACATAAGGTACATATGTACCTATATGGAAAACACGGCGAAGCAAGAGCTACTAAAATCCAAACTCTTGTCCTTCGTTCTCTGCGAAACAGAAGCGGCTGCGGAGTTTACGGTTTCATAACGAGGGCGATTCCCATAATTACCTCACGCGGCGACTTCCGTCCCTACCCACCTAATCTAAACATTGTTCTTTGAATTGTTGTTGCCAATAGGACTAGACGGAAGGTACTCAATAGCCAAGAAATCGGCGAGCAAGACCCTCTTATCTACTACATCTTAAGCAGGAGCAACTAGTGCTTCATGTCAGAGTCCTTCCTACTCTGGTCAGAGGGAAAGTTTAAACTATCTAACTTAGGTACCTTCCCTTCTGATGTGTTTCGAATTTCTTTTATCCGGGCACCACTTTGCTACAACAATACATACATGTACGTGTATGAGAACTTATGTGTACATGTATGTAGTTAAAGAGGAATATACCTATATCTCTTCCATGTATGCTTTAAATGCGCCATGGTAATCATGTCATGCGGCCCTCTCGATTTTAGCACAAGCCCCCTTCCGTATCACACGCTAATTGGTCAACTAACGGGAGCCTAGGCACAATACTAGGCTCAGTAAAATCCCCACAGCCACACGAAATGTTACCACAGAAGGAGAGAAAGTATATAGACCAACAGAATTTCCCAGTTATCATCCACCAATGGGTGCATCGGAGTTCTCCGACGTAAGAGCTTCCATTGTAGCCGGGCAAATGGTCTAGGGGTATGACGTCTGCTTCGCACTATCTAACAGTGTATGCTGAAGGTCCGGGGTTCAATTCCCCGTTTGTCCACTTTTTGACTCTCAACCCTGTTAAAACTGGTTGATGGGATGATTTTGTTTTGCTTTTTATGTGTCGGACACTCCTTTTTGTATGTCATTGACGAGGTAAGCTAAATTCAGTGGACGTTTCTTAAGGTTTACCCTAGATCAAGATTAGAGACGATCTCGATATGCTCGAATTCTCTCGACAATATATGGAATATGTAGACCTCTACTCAACAATGTAGTAGGCAAGTTCCAAGGATTAATCCTCCGGCATATGCACATCTATCTGTAATAAACCACTGGCTGAGAAGAAGTTACCGACATGTGTGGACATGAAGCTACCAGGTTATACGCCAATCTAAAATCCATCATGGGCAGTTCAACTAGCATAAGGACGGGTCGCATCAAATTGAGAGAGGCTGGACAAACTCTACGTAGATAAAATGGTTTGATTGGGGCCCCTATTATTTTATCTTGGGAAATCGGAGTTCAGTGCTGAATTTGGGCATGCCGTAGATTTATCACTTCTAAAGACACAGGTATATTTACGAAGAGTCAAGAGAGCAAGCATTTGTTCATCGTGGCAGTATGACTTTATTCATTCAAGTCATTATCTGAGAAAATCATCCCGAAACCCGTTTTTCATGCATGTGCAGACCATTTCCGATGACCAGTTTCGTCCCAGACCCGTTCACTCCTCGAAGACACCAAAACGAAGCATTTAAGCGACCTTGGCAGTCTGAGTGGGAGTCACCTTCTTGCCATCCTTATTGTAACGAACACGCGGGGGAGGAGCGCGGTTGCGTCGGCCTTCTCGCGATCGGACACTAGAGGCATATTTGTTAGCAGGTATAGTTCAATCGACGGGGGGAGAAGGGGAGATATGTTTTTCGTTCGAGGTTCAACCAAGGMTCATCTCAGGCACATACGCAGCCCCAGATGAGCGCGTAGTCGTTCTCCCGACGGGACGACGTACCGGACAATCTTGCCGTGGATGGCGCAAGAGACACAGTACTGCAGCTTGAGGTACATCTTGGGAACCGTGTACTCGGAGAAGACGGAGGCATCCGAGATATCACCTGCGAATAGATCGGTTAGCAATAGAACCTACGTAGGAGGCATTCAGAGGCAAGAGTGGGAATCGTACGAATGGCAGCAGACTCGACCATGTTTCGGATGGTGAAACGCTTGATAGCCTTGTCCTTGGGAGTGCATCGCGAGCAGTTGCTGCAGCGGATGGGCTTGACGTGGCCGCGGCCCTTCTTGTTGCGGCCGTTGTTCTTTCTCTTCTTGACCATGGTTGCGGTGTTCTGTTTGCTGTATTGTTAGAATCGAGACGCAAATCGAACTGTCAAGGTTTTTATTCAAGAGGATGAGGGGCGCACATACGGGTTGTGATTGTCTGGAGTTGTCGAAGAGAAAGTGGTTCGTGGTTTAGTGAATTCAATGTAGAAATTGGTGCGCGAAACTTTGGCTGGTTGAAAGCGCCTGGGACCGCCCCACTACACAAGTGTAAAGGAACGGCCCAATGAGAAGAGTCCCTCAATTTGACACCCGCAATTCGTGCTTGCAGGCCAGCTGCGGGAGGGCAAGCAGGAGGGGAAACCCTAGCACGTGATTCTTATCGGCGTACTGTGCTGGATTACCCGAGCTTTACCAAGACCCACCACACGGAATGTACCCTGTGGACTTTTCGCCGCTTTCTCCCACCAAGAACTTTTTCTTCTCTTCCTCAAACCACCCATCTTCAGGTTGCTTAGGACGGCAATAGTCATATTGTCTAGGTACGTTTGATCGATGTCGCGAGGCCATCAGCTTCGCGCACATTACTTTCCCTATTTCCTTGACCAGAGCATATTGCGCGCTTCATCGACTTGATCGCATCGCGGTGCTCCGGCGCATTTCCCATGATGATGAACGTCTCCGATATTCATCTTCCATATCCACCATCTACCCAATCTACCCAACATAATACTCAGCTCCCATCTAATGACAACTCTTGCTAATGCAAATCCCACCTAGCAGGCAATCATGCAGATCTTCGTCAAGACCCTCACGGGCAAGACTATCACCCTTGAGGTGGAGTCGAGCGACACCATCGACAATGTCAAGTCCAAGATCCAGGACAAGGAGGGAATCCCCCCCGACCAACAGCGACTGATCTTCGCCGGCAAGCAACTCGAGGACGGCCGCACTCTCTCCGACTACAACATCCAGAAGGAGAGCACCCTTCACCTCGTGCTCCGCCTCCGTGGTGGTGCCAAGAAGAGGAAGAAGAAGGTCTACACCACCCCCAAGAAGATCAAGCACAAGCGCAAGAAGACCAAGTTAGCTGTGCTCAAGTACTACAAGGTCGACGGTGATGGCAAGATCGAGCGTCTGCGCCGCGAGTGCCCTGCTGACACCGTGAGTTGCTCCATCCCATTTGGCCAACTGTCATATCGATACTAATACTACATGAATAGTGCGGTGCCGGTGTCTTCATGGCTGCCATGCAAGACCGACAGTACTGTGGCCGATGCCACCTCACCTATGTGTTCGACAAACAGTAAATGTCTCTCGATCGACATTATGAGTGCATGAGGTTAGGGATTCGGAATACTGGGGCACAGTTCATAGTGTAATCATGATAAGGACATGGATATAGATGGCCTGGCTCAGTCCCAATACGAACAAAAAAAAATATTCATGAACAAGTGCTACCCTTTCTATATTGTGAATAATTATATGCTGTCGCTAAGAATTTATCGGCATGCTAGTTCGTTGGTTCGTAGGTAACATTTTAAGGAGCGTGGGTAAGGTAGGATGACTTTATAAGCACATCTTCTCCATGTGCCATATAACCCCTATTCCCCTGTGCCCTACATCAAACCAGCACGTAGTCCACAGCTGTATACCGAGTAAGTCGTGTCATTCCCTATTGAAGTCGATGATTGGCAATAATAGCCCCTTAAGAGTGGAATCCGTCTAATACCAAGTGTCTAAATCATTCCATGAGCTGTTCATTCCTAATAGATTGTATGTACCACTAGTGGCACGGCCCTCATCCCATGTATATGGTATCCTATTTTCATATTTCCCTTCACATCTCCAAACCGTGGCCCATCCCGGAACCGCCTAGTTATTAGGAAATCCAGCCTTGAGGTTCTCATACTTAGTATGCGGATACTCAATACAGTTCCGCGTGCCGTCCAGCGCCCTCGGTCCGCCTAGGACATCAACCACATTCGCGATCAAGCTCTCAGGACCCTCCTTGTCCGCGCTGCTCTCCCACCACATAGCGCCGCCTAGCCGCCGGTCCTCGCGCACGTATCGCGCCTTACGCCGCGCCATCTCCACCGTGTCGTAGCTGACCAGGGTGCGTGTCCGCGGATCATAGCAGTAGCTCGCCCCTGCCTCTCTATCTATGTGCTCAGAGGCGCCCGGAAGAGGCAGCTTCTTGTAATCGTGTACACCCGCTTCCCACGTGCCTTCGCCGATGCCGTTGTAGGGCGCCCCAGGGCCGTCCGTGCCTTGGAACGCGCGCCCGTAGAGCGGCATGCCGAGCACGATCTTGTGCGGCGGCACGCCGTGCGATATATAGTAGTCCAGCGCGGCGGACGTGCTGAAGGGCGTGGCACGCGGGTTTGAGGCGCTGGGAAATAGGTTCGCCTGATGTCCTGACGTCGAGTCCCACGATCCTGCATAGTCGTACGCCATCAGATTCCAGAAATCCAATAACCGGTCCATACCGGGCAGATCCAGCTTCCCATAGTTCTGCGCGCCGGCCGGACACGCGACCGTCAGCTCGAAGTGGTAGGGCGTGGGTAGCGTGCGGCTGTAGTTATCCATGGCCTCCCGCACGGCGCGCAGTAAGGAGACGAAGTCCGCGGCCTCCGCGGGAGACTGCGGGTACTCCCAGTCCACGTCGATGCCATCGAACCCCAGGTTTTTGATCAGTTCCACGCATGAGTTGGCGAAGGTGGCGCGGCCTTGCGGCGTCGAGGCCGGCTGCTTGAAGTTGCTGCTGTACGTCCAGCCGCCGACCGAGAGCAGGACTTTGAGATGGCGGTTCCGCCGCTTCAGAAGGTTGAGCTGCTTCAGGCAGCCGTATAGGTTGGTGCCCACGTCATTCCAACTGTCGCCCTCCCAGTGGATATCCGTGTCGGCCCAAGGATCCGTGAGATACACCTCGCCGGAGTCGGGCCGCACGTTGGCGAAGGCGTAGAGGATGTGGGTCAGCTTGTCGGCGGGGAGGTCCTGGGGCCGGTGCTTGCGGCCGTAGATGGCCCAGTTGACGAAGTACGCCACCGTGCGGAATTGGTGGTAATCTGGTCCGCCTCCCATTTTAAGTCCTGGAAATAAGAAGTGTAGGTTCGAAGGGAATATGTCTGGAATAAGATGGTGGGGAGCTGTAAGGAGACTTGGGGAGAAGTGGTACGAGAGTAGAGAGGGGTACAGATGTGTAAGTAAGAAGGCTGTTAATAATACTGTCACCGAGAAGAGGTAAAGGAACAGAGGTCTGAGATTAGGCATGAACTAGATTTCTGGGACAAGTATGGGTTTTATAAGTTTCTATACAGGAACTGAGATGATATGTCCTTTTCTCTTTGTCTCATAGTAAAGCAAGTTCGAGCTCCAGTTCCAGTTCAGCTCTTGCCGTGTGGCTTGGAGCTTGTGCGTACGAAGTGGCGATGCAAGACACATACATCCATGCACGCAGCTACATAACGTATGAGGTATGAGGTACATGAGGCGAGTAAATCGTAGCTTCTCCCAAAATCCAATCAATTTTCAGGCTCCTCTTTCCATACGTCAAGTTTCCAAGGTTCCTTGTAAGAGTCCAGCTTTACAGCAAACGGGAAGGAGGGAGGTGGAGAATGATTGCCTGGCAGTGCCGCAAGTCCGGAACAGCGTGATAGCACAGGTGCGAAGACGCAGGACATGTTATTTACCCGATAAATCTCCGACGCATCCCAAGTTCGGTTGGTACATCCCTGTACCTGCATAGGTACAGTTCAGTTACGTCAAAACAACATTGAACATATTGATGTTTTCGTAAAAGAGCGTTGAAGTTCACGGCCTCTACGCCCTAACAACAACAGCTTGAAATACCTAATTCTAACCCCAGCTTAGCCCAAGATGAAGATGCTGGATCCCTCACAATTCGACCGCATTTTCGGTTCCCTGGACCCGTTTCCGTACAATCGCGCATTCGTCCAGCAGCTTGAAAACTCGCGCCGAAATCTTGAGGGCTCTCTGTTCATTGACCGGGTATTAAAAGCTCTCAATCTGTCCAAAGGTATGGGTTCTATAACTTTCCCCTTGCTTGAACTTGCAAATGCCTTTCAGATGCTAATGCTACAGCCTGCACATAGCTACCGGTCACTATCCTCCCAAGAATAAAGACGCCCTTCGACAGCTATTCGTACATATTAGCGAGAGCAAGAATGCCACGGTCCACCACAAGCTCTCCGTAGTCTACTATCTTCTTCTCGATATCGATGATCGAAACGAGTCCCATCTAGCCGAAACGTATGCTCAGCGTGCCAGCATCCCCAAGAAATACAAGATCTTCATGAAGGGCTTGTGGCACATGGACGCCTTGGAGTTCGATGTCGCCCTGCAATATCTCACACACCCTTCGCTCCAGCCCGACTTCGTCGACGACATCATCACTGTCCTAGTCCGCCGCGTCAAGAACGACGATTACAGTTTGGCTCTTGCCTATTATCATACTGTTCAGCCTATCATCCAATCGTCCCAGGCATTGGGATTACTATTCGATGCCCTCGCTCGATCCAGTGTTACAGACGCGTTCCAGTTCTCACGGTCTCACGCTGATGTCATGCGCCGCCAGCTTTTCCAACGTCTGGTAATATCTGTACTAGAGTCTGCTCATAAAAAGGAGTCGGTAGACAAGGCGCTTGAGCTGACAAGCTTACCGTTCGATGCACAGGAAGAACAATGGTTCAAGGAATGCTTGGAAAGCGGCGAAGGGAAGAGACTTCCAGGGGCCAATGATACTCTTCTCATGCGAAGAATAGCCACTGGCCATGCTGGACACGGAGGCGATCCTGGTAATTGGGCTGTAATCCTTGAAGGTTTCAAGACGGGAAGTGGAGGTCGTGCCCAGGCTTAATCGAACAGAGCTTATGGTATCGATTCAATTTTTGTCAAGGTTGCATAGCGCCGGCGTTAGGGTTCTGCTAGACTGCGAGGTAACCTAGCTTGCTGTTGAATAATACAATAATTATGTTAAGTCTATGCTGTAGTAGACGATGCTAGCTTGTGTTCTCTTCTCTAGATTATTCCGGCCACCTAGAGAAGTACTCCGACAGTTCGGAATGTATCCAGCCATCTCCATTGCAGCCGAAGATAAAGCATCGCGAGATCAAAATACGGATATGCCTAAAATCCAAAAAGGTACACACGGACGCTAGTCAAATTAATGAAAATAAAAACGAAGCTCCGAATCGGGGAATCGAACCCCGGGCTTGACGGATCCTATGATATCAAATCATGAGAGCGTCAAATGTTAGCCACTACACCAATTCGGATTGATCGATGCTTGAATTGCAAAAGTTTGACCTATATAGAATGATAGCATAGTACCCGCAATGTCCCGAAAAGATGGAACCCGATTGGATGCTAACCAGACGCACATGTACATACATCTCAGATAACGCTCTACATTCGAGATCAGGTACGTCGCTTTTTCGAGTTATGCGCTAGAAATATGAGGTAGTGATCACTAATATTAGAAGTTATAAGACAAATACTACACCAAGGGTGACTAAGTGCATCCCGCGCCGTAATCCTAAGTGCCGGATCCAATCTCGTCATCTCAACCACCAGGTCTTTGAAATTGGATCTCCGTCTTCCCAAGTCCCAAAAGGCTGTGGGCGATTTCCAGGGGAGAAATATTTGCTAGGCGCCATCACGCGTCTGTAGAACGGATTCTCTTTTGCTATGTGCTGTAGGAAACCATTCTCTGTCCGCGAAATATGAGAGATGTCGTCGGAGAATGTATCGCCATGAATCCTCCGTATTTAGTTGATCATTGCTGACAAGAAAAATCATCTCTCTCAACATCATGTATATCATTTATTTCGCAAGTCATTAGTAAATTTGCAGTGCGAACCCCAAGTTTTGTACCACAATCTCGAAAAAGAACACATCCGAAGTATGATTCTGACGAGAGCGGGCCCAGGACTCAGGACTCCTCCATAATTGGTTTCCGCAAGGGGCCCCCTCAAGTTCTGCATTCGTCTGTTGGATTTTCTATTTTATCGTAGCCCATATAGACATCTAAGAAAGAGCCGTAACTTCATCTCTCCTTCAATAACATTCCCAGATCAAGTAGTCTTCTTAGTCTAAACATAATGGTCTCCTTTTCCAAGCATTACGTCCGTTGGTTCCAGTAATACCGATCTGACCTTCCACCAAGGGGAGCCGGTCTACCACTTCGGCCACCTCGGGCACCTCGGGCGACGATCTGGGGACTATGACTACGGTTCAACTCCCCTTGCTCCTCTTCTTCGGAAAAATCATCCTGAACGTCTTCCTCCTCGTCGTAGTCATATTGGACTTCTTGGTAGGAGGGAGTGGACACCTTTCCCTGACGAGATGGTCTGGGCGACAGCCTGGGCGAGTTAGAATGAGTTAAACTAGACGGGCCAGCCCTGTTTGAGCCACCTTTTCGTCTATTTATACTTGGCCCTGTTGCCTGCAACATCGAGTCCGTTAGTATAGAGTTTTGAGTCGTCCTAATTGGTTCGGTGTCGGAATGTTCTGAATAGCCTGAGTATTCATCAACACCCTCCTCATGGAAATCATCATCCCGCTCCAAACGCAGATGAGCAAGGAATGAATCGTCTCCTTTCTTGGTGGACTTCAAGTACTCCTCAAACTCAGACGTCGTATCCGCCACCGCCCGGAATTGCTCACTCGTTAAGATGGCCGGTAGTCCGTCATTCTCGCCCGACACGTCCTTTTCATATAGCGCTAGGCCAGCCGCAATTTGCACCGCATTGCGGATTTGACGCCCATTCCAAGGCCCCTTTTGCTTCTTGACAGCCTTCGAGTATGCGACGAATTCCTTCTTAATGAAGTTTCTGATCTGCTCATCGTAGACTTTGATGTATCCGTCCAGGGAAGACTTGTCTTTTGCCTGTTCGACCCTTGGGAGTCGATCCAGATTGGACTGGAGTATCTGAAGCGTGTCCTTCAAGCTCAGATGCGGGTAGGAGAGGCTTATGTGCGCCCGTGACCGAAAAGCTTCATCAAGAGCTCCCGTCCTGTTTGTTGTGAGGAAGAGAATGCCCCTGTAATATTCTAAAACCCTGAGAAATACTAAAGAAAATGCTCATTAGTATTCAATCTATCCTCCAGAAGGCCATTGCATTAGGTAAAGGTACGTACCTCCCACGAGGGCATTGCGCTCAAGGTTGCCACTGTTACGGTCTCGCTGCGTGAGGAAAATATCTGCTTCATCAAGAAGCAGGATACACTCCCATAAATGAGCATACCGGAATATATTTCGCAGCGTTGTGTCAACTTCGCCGGGTTTAAACCCCAGATCGCCACAAGTAATCGGGAAAAGGGGCCTTTGGTTTTCAATCGCGACCGCTTCTGCAGTAGCTGTCTTCCCGACGCCGGGGGGGCCATGCAGAAGAATCACCAAACCTTCACCCTTGCCCCTAATTATATCCAGGTCGATTGTCGAAGGCCTCTTATTTTCGCTTTTCTGCGACCTGAAATGAGCGGAGACGGCTGATCGGATCATCTTCCTGTGAGACTCCTTCATCTGAATATCATCTAAGCTAACATCGCTCTGCAGCCTGCTCACGTCGACGCTTCCAATGTCAAGACTTGCGAATTTTCTGTCCTTCAAGACGTAACCAAAAATTCTCCTAGGTAGTAGGGCAAGGTCTTCGTCAGTCCACCCTTGATCTTTGAATGTGCGTCCCCCAGAAATAATGGCATCACTTTCCATCCATTTCCGCGCTTCTCGTGCATATGGCTCATGTTCCTGAGAAAGTATTTTGATTTTCTCGGGCCTAGAGCGTCCAGATCCTTGCGAATTTCCCGGATACTCGTCCCATAAAAGGAGCTCCGTTCCGAACTCCTCCACGCAATCCCACATTGCGGCGGGGATGAAGGACTTTCTCAATAGAGCCTCCCAATATGGGTATATCTGAAGAGCCTCTTTAAAATCTATGATAATCTTACTCTCCACATGCTCCGCTTGAATAGCGAGGGAATGTGGGTGGGCGTTCGTCCGCAATCGTTCTCCTAGAATATTGGTAGTGAAAGTCCATCCCGAGTAGTGGACATGTTTAATGCTTTCCGCAATGCATGATTTGAAGGCTTGCCCTGTTTCCTTTTTCTCCTCAAGAAGTTTAATACGGTCAGGGTAATATGCTAGAGGATAACACTCTAGATCAGTGATAGGTCTCTGTCCATGGAAAAAGTCAAAACCGACAGTCTTCCAAACCTGTACTAATGTCTCTCCGTTATAGTCGAGACAGTACATGCTCCACTTAGTTTGTGCCAAATCCTCCTCGTCAGTAGAAGTAGAACTAGAAGAAGAATCGTCCTCTTCCTCGTCAAATCTCGTAGTATGATCGGCTGGCGTGCATGATACCATCCTCCATATCTGCTGCGCAGCCGACCGACGCAGTGTATTATCTTGTTGAGGCAAGAAAGCCAAGGACCCAGGTCGGAATAAATAGGGAATTTCCTCATAAGTAACATGAGAGTGCGGTCTTCCATCACAGGCTTCAAACGTATGGCGGATGGGKAGTATAAATCGCTCCACGAAGTTGACGTAGCACCTCATATGTTCCAAAGGGGTATCGATCTGTCTTTCTTGCTTTCCTCCTGCACTACTGGCTGCTTTGGACTGAGCTATATCCTCACATAAGTTCATATCCCGCTCAGGCTCCTCGTGAGGGAGCTTAGTAGTCTCAAGAAGGCCATTGTGCGGCCTTAAGCTCGATGAGTCCCCCATGGCCTTATTTGGATTCTCCAAAATAGCCAATTCGCGTTTCATGTCCTCGTGGAAGTCCTCAAGAATCCGAAAAGGACGGCAGAACTCGAATTTTGCTTCGTCTTCTAAGACATCGCCTCCACTCAGAGATGCTAAGGCACAAAGTACCGCCTCCGAGCGGATCCTGACACGCTGGATCCGCCCTTCTTCTGGTGGTGCCTTGGAGCCCTGATGAAATTTCAGCGGATCCCCAGGGGAAGACCCGGTCTTGTATTTGCTGCGGAAGTCACTTTTTCGACGCTGGCGTTTGCGTCTATCTTCTCTGTTGGCTTTCTCAGCCTCTACGTCTTTTCGCCAATCGGCTTTTGAGACGAGGGCTTCGACAACGTAGTCTCCCTCGTCTCCAGCTACCCTATTCATGAACCCTTCGTAATCGTAGAAGCGAACCTCCGATGTAAGGCGCCGGTCTTCCCCTAAGAGGGGTTCATTTTCTGAAATGTCCTCTTCCTTGGTTATTCTTTCATCGGTTTGTGTAGACTTTTCTACTCCGTACCCAATGATTCTCTCGTATGGTTTAGAATCCATGACCGGACTATGGCTTTCCCCCTTTTCACTGTTCATATTTGGCTGATTTGAGAGGAATATCCACGACCGAAAGATCAGAGTTATGATTTCCCGTGCCTATGATTTTGACGCGCACGAGAAGAAGTCGCAGGGGGCTTCGAGGATGGCTCTTTTTGTTGGTCGAAATGGTTGTGGGTTGTTATTTAGTGACCGAGAACAACCGGGATGTAGAATATTAGGTGAGAATCTATTTTGATCAACCTCAGCTCACCACAACCCCTCCCAGAGCCTCGCCAGTACATATCTGCAGGCTGAGGGCTTTAGTCCTACTGTCGGACATCAATTGGCCCGATTCAAAATCACTGGGCAAGTTTAAGCGAACCGAGCCACGGTGGCTACCTAATGTTTGACCAAAATGTCGCACCACGTCGTCTTGTAGCAATCTTATTGCCGCTCATTTGAGGCGTCTATGGCGCTCGAGTAGCCACCGGCACACCGGCCTACTTTTGAGCTTTGCGCCTGAAACATCACTGACAATGGAGGGGAATAAGAGTCTACGTAGACACTCATTCTTACGCCGGGGCTTACTGCGCTCAAAGGCTAGGGGCAAATCCCCAAGTCCTGAGAAAGTAGATAGGTTTCTGCGAGAGCGCGTTGATAGCTTTCGCGATGTMCCCCCCGAAGCAAGCCAGTATGACGTCGACGAAGAGAGGTTCAAAACACAAAGTGGAATCGCTCAAGAGTATGCCATACCTCCATTCAATTTTAATTCATATAAATTGACACAGCTTTGTAGTGACTTGGAGAAGATTATAAATGCCCATGAAGGAGAGCCTGGAATGGAGTTCAAAGTCTCGAACAGCTCCTGGAACACCGTCTTCAATCAGATTACGGCTGCTAAACGGCGCAACGGGGAAATGAAACATTTTAGTTCTCAAACTGCGAATAGTGTCGACGTGGTTTTGGCATATATTGATATTATACCAGATGAATATGGCCTTGGGATTCTCAAAGATGGGTTGTCTCTGATTTTTGAAGTATAATTACCACCATCTTTCAGTACCATAGTCTTGCAGCTTGTGACTGGAAGTACGACTGACTACGTCTGAATTGTAGACGTCCAAGAGAAACGAGGAAAACAGGACAAAGATTCTCGATGCTTTCGAGGCTCTCCCCGACACCATTATTACTATCAACACAGCATATGCGCTGTTAGAACCAGACCCCGACGACGCCAAGATCCATATGCAGTTCCTCAATATGCTGATTATTGATATTCCTGCTTTGGTTAAGATATTGCTAGGAGAGGAACCCTGTAAGAGATATCCTAGCCCTGGCTGGACAGCTCTAGCCGATAATCAGGCTTCTTCTGCTGATCGTTTATATTCACCACGGTATCGCAAGATCGTCAGCTTCCTCTTACTAAAGATTCCTGAGTCATCCACTATTGATTCAATATTGGGCCGTTGGACGAAGGAATTAATAAGACTCAAAGAGCACGTGGAAAAGCTGAAGATACGGCTGTTAGCTAAATTTCCAGCTGAGCTCAGTAGCATCAATGATCAGGTCAAGGCATCGGAAATAGGCATTCGCTCAATGTTAGCCGAGAATAGCGCAATGCAACAGACCATAATGGATATCTTGAGAGAGACGACAGATTTGATCTCGAAACCCCTGGCGAATCTCTTTCGTGCCCAAACGACATATTCAGATATCGCCACGACCCTCCGCGAAGAGATCAAGAGTATGCGGCGTGATAAAGATCTACAGAAGGAAGAACTGAGGCGGGAGCGGGAACAGTTGGCTCGAGAGCGTGAACATAACTATAATATGATCGAAAATGCCCAAGCAAAACAGGTTCAGCTTGAACATGGTAGGTCACGTCGCAAGCCGAGTCAAATTTAGTGAAGGTCTGATAAATAGCAGACAAAACCGAGCTTAGTAACAAAGTTGAGACCCTTACGAGACAGCTCAGGAGGCAGAGACTAGAAACGCATCAAGGGCCTTGGGTGAGCCCAGAATCCATACAACCAATTCAGCTCCTTGGCATTCTTGGAGTCTCAGTGGACGATCCTTGGGACGACTTAGACGGCGTACTACGGCAAGCAGAGCAATTCGATACCGATCTACGAGGCCAAGCACAGTGGCTATCTAACACGGCGGAATTTCGCGAGTGGCTCCAGGAGGATCACTCTTCCATTCTTCTCGCGGAAGGCTGCACAGACCCCTTACTCGTGTCACCCATATCTGGGTTTTGTTGTGTCCTCATCTCTAATCTCGTAGACGATAACGACTCTGCTGTGGCGTTTTTCTTTGCTGGTTTGCACGCAGATAAGAAGAGACCGGATCTCAATGGGCCGGCGGCCATCATGAGAAGCTTGATCGCCCAGCTGCTGCTGAACTCTAAATGGCGAAAAATTAACCTAGAATTCATGTCTAAGGAAATGTTAGACGGCTGTCGCCAAAGGGACTGCCGTGTCCTCTGTGACGTCTTCGTCAACATCGTCAAGCAGGCACCGCCAGACATGAATGTCTACTGCATCGTTGACGGCATCTCGTGGTACGAGCAGACCCCGTGGCTCGCTGACCTCTACTACGTAGCCACAATGTTCGAGCACTTGGCGAAGCGAATGAATGATGATCTTCTAGGAACTGTGAAGATGTTGCTGACGACCTCAACTCGGAGCATTAAGATCATGGATTTGGCTACGAAAAGGGGGAGTGTTTGGTGGCATGTGTCGTTGGCATCTGGAGACGCACACCCAGAGATTGGCATGACCTCGTAACATATTGTGCATTGGCCTAGGAATCACCTACGATATCTGAAATCTAAATTGGGTCGAACAAAATAAATACGGGTTTAAAGGAGCACTGACTTAACTTGTAGGTCTAAGTTTGCGAGAATGTAAACGCCACAAACTTGAATTCTCATAGTTTGACATATAACATTAACTTCAAATATCTAAGTTGGAACGGCCTCCATCCCCAAATCTAAAAGCCGCCTTGGTAAGTGGATTTTACCAAAGACGAGTCAGGCAAGTTAAGAGTTATTTCCTGTATCTTTCGTTTTTCTATTACCTGGAGAATCTCGGGAGGATATGATTTGATACGGCATCATCCTTCACAAAGAGCTCAGTTGTCAACCACCTTACCTCTTGACAATCATCACATTCGTCCGTACCCACCATGTACTACACCCACCTTTTCATCCTCTCTATCTTGACCGTACTTCTACCAATCATAACAATGGTCTGCTTCCTTTTCGGAGGATTCCTATTTGCTGCCACGCTTACAACACTAGTGGCCGGCTTTCTTGTCAGCGAAGAGATGGCACAATGGCTGGAGGAGGAATAACGACTTGCTGAGGAACGACAATCGACGGGATAATGTCAATCGATGCCGCATATGACTTCACAGTGAATTTACCTTGGCAACAACCGATGGGGATGGATTCTCGTTGGAACCGCACCTTTAAGTCGGCTTGGAGTATTAACGATTTGATCATAACACGCGGGAACATATATACTTCATAAACCTGCTACGGGCTAATTAGGTGGTCGATTCACATCGTTAATGACCTTTCTATTGCATTATAACCATTTTGCATATACGTTGCGCTATATAATCGTTGGCGCGGGGAGAGTTGCGCTTCGCTGGGTTTTGAGAAAGGGGGTTTGAACAGACCGGAAGCAGTAATATAGATATACGGGAGATCATTAACTGACACGTCGATTCCTGGTATAATCTCTTTCAATGAATATCCTTATTTATTTCAAAATTCACCTGTGCATCTTATACAAACGAAATTCCAGGAATCTTCATCCCAAGCGGTTGAGGCAGCCATAGCATAGGGTGATATGATCGCCTAAGGTCGTTATCGAGTATGGCGCCAATGTCCACATCGGAGATTTCGGCAGACTAGAACCCTTCTACAGGGTAAACGCCTGTAGAAACCCGAAGTTGGTGGAGTTCATGCTTGACCATGGGGCAGCAGATACCAGCCATTCTTATGGCGATCATTATCCAACTAACCTCTTTATGGTCGCACAATGGGGATACCGCTGAGGTCTTGTTAAGATACGGGGTCAACCTTACGGTGAAGAATAAGCCGGGCCAGACAACACAAGATGTCGCCTCGATCTAAGCACGATCGTGGGGTTATTGCAATTATAGAGAATGTTCGTGTAAAGAATGAATAATGCTCTAACATCAATGCCTAGCTCTTATATGTTTGGTTAGGTACAATATACGAATATGGGTATGACAAACATCAAACATGCTATATGCTCTCGTATTCTCAAAGACTCGTCCATGACTCCCTGCTTCAGAAAACTCGGCTCTTCTCCCCATTTAAAAGACTTCCATGCCCAGTAAATCTATCAATTCAAGAATGCCGCGACTAAAAGATCAMCCGCTGCCTCCTGCGTCCCTATCGTGACTTCATCGAAAGGGCCCTGCCATAAGAACCCATAGAAGTTCGACCCGTTACGTGCGTTCTCATAGGCGGCCTGAGCATTATTCAGGATCACCGTCTGATATGGGTGGTCATTCAGCGCAGCGTTGAGCTTGGCGAGCCCGCGCACGAAGATGCCCTTGAACGCTGTACCGTTGGGCTCACAATCCTCCTCGCTACTACACGGTTCGGTAATTGTGCCGTCCTGGACCAATGTTGTGCTACTGACAGCGGCATCCGCAATCTTTCGTGCCTCGTCAAGGTACGATGTGTCTCCTGTGGCCTTACTCAACTCAACTAGGCCGCCTAGAATCACTCCTTGGTTGTACGTCCAAGTCGTCATGCCATTGTTGACGCAGGCGGCGTCGTCTGTCAAACCGTCGTTGACGAGATTCTGACTGTTGATCATGCCGCTGTTGTTAAACCACTTCCATTCCAGTACACTGTGGTTCAGATAATACGTATCGCCAGGAATCAGATTATGCAGCTTCGCCGTCAGTTCCAGATAGAGCTCGTTGCTGATGGCGTTGTGATAGGTTCTGCTCGGAATGCTCCAGATAAGCCCTCCGCCGCAGGTCGTAGTGTTCCAGTAGTCGAACATGTAGGCCTCGTCTTCCTTGGCAATATTCAGATACTCCTCGTTGCCCGTGAGTTCATATAAGCTCGTCATGGCAAGAGCCCACCAACCTGTGTCGTCGGTGCTGTCGGCGCGGAAATCACCGCCTCCTTCCGGCCACCAGCTCAATGGCGCCCGCTGAATTTCCACTGTATTCATTGCTTGGGGCAGGTAATCCTTCGACCCTGACTTGATCATGTACTCAGAGAGGGCCCAGAGCGCCACACCGCTCTGCCACCAGGACGAGCCCGGATTGTTAGGATCCCAGAGACCAGTCGTGTTATCGTATAAAGCCATCATAGCATCCACAGCTGCTCGCGTCACGTCAAGACCATCACTCCGCTTCATTTCCGCAGAAACCGCGGAAAGGAACGAAAGACAGCATACTATCCGCCGCAGTAGCTTCGACATATCTTCATATCCTTCTGTGTGATAGCGAGTGGGTATTTCGAAATCTCAATCTCTTGGTCACCAAGCGAGTGTTGTGACATACAGCGCATAAAGAGCGTGGTCTAGCAAGACACAGAATGCCTTTACCAGGTATGAGTCGGAGAGGCTCAAAAGTTTCATATAGACTTCGGCATGGCGACAATTTAAAGAAGGCCCATTAGACGCGCGACATTCCGTCCCGCAACCCAGTCATGTTCTTGCAAAGCCCCATGACATCTCGGGCGTTTTCCTTTTCGATCCGATGCAACACTTTAAGCGCCTGCAGACATTCTCGGCCCCTTTCCACCCCTCTCGAGGTTCCCGTGAATTGTCGCGATCTGAATCATCCGGGTTATCTTGCCAAGCTGAAATAAGTCACGGTATGCCGACACCAGACAAGGAAGCAGCCCTTCGAGGTTCTTCCCTGCTCCGTCCAGGGGATCCAAAGTAAGTTCCTGGTGTGCATTTGAGTTCTCGGAGATGGTTGCCCCTGCAGGACACATGATTGGGCAGAGTTTATTCTGGTGTTAACAGAGCTAATAATGTCGGAGGCGCCATGTATTCCGCTTACGACGCCACAGGATAGGGGGTGTATGTGAGTGGACCGTAAGGAGAGAGGCTCGGCTCGAAGCGTGCCTGAGTCCACAACATCAATACACGCCAATACGGAGTGACACAGCCCCTTGCGTCAATAATCGGAACAAAAGAAATTAAGATTGGAATCCGGCTTACCTGGCATGTACATACCTTAGGTTCGTTGCATCTTGAGCCGCCTAAAGCTGCATCAACCGGATAATATTATCAAATACCGTCATGCGTGTGTATATCTGACGCACACGTGATTGTTGCTTCAACTCCCCTGTGGGAATCCCCGTGTGCGCCGAGTACGAGCGTAGAAGGTGAAGGATGATCACTAACCATCGATCTGGATCGAGGCGGCGGGATTGACCCGCGATCTACTGCAGGTCACATAATTATGCCGGTTTGGCGCTAAGAGAGGAAATGATCGACAAATCCAGTAGGTGGCATTAACGGTGGAGCAGGTGGCTCGACATGTGATTGGCATTACCTACCCCCATACCTCACTACTAACTACCGCGAAGTTCGATGTTTGCTAGTGGAGGAACATCATGTACGATCATGACCTGAGCATCATAAAAGATATTACCCACCTGGTAAAAAGAGGTTACTGCTAATATCGTTTACTCAGACCAAATGACAAGCAAACTAGGTGGAGAAGCCAGTTTAACTAATTTGTGTTTTAAACGCTCATCTTTCCGATGGGTTCGCTGAAAAAGTCTACCCGCGAGTAGACCTACAAGAATTAAGAATTAAAAACAGGATCATTTCCCCATGAACACACCCGTTTTACCTAACATCACACATTAAAGCGCCTTCACATTTCCTCGTCTCGTGCCCCTTAACCGTGACCTTCATCCATTCATTATGGCTTATAATACCAAGGCTCGTTGAAAACGTGATATCGGTGCCCCCTGACACCCTCACCCCTAAACAAGGCCGGGAATCTCCAGCCTGAGGGAACTTCCAGTTCGCTGACTCTGCGATTCCTCAACTCTTGGTCGCTCTCCAAAACAGCTATTTGCGCCTTCTCATCCTCGCTCTTCGGAACAACAAACTTTGCAACTTGCAACTCGGTATCGGTGATGGTACTACGAGACACTCTCGCATAACCTACTCTCTGGAGACGCTTATACAGGATGTACTCACACCAACGATCCCAATCGCGCGGATCCACATCGTGCATTCCCGAAGTCTCCGAAACGTAGGTATTGTAGTTACTTTCGAGAGGCTTGGTGACGAGGTAGGAGAGCAGTATTGACGGTCTGGGCGAGGAGCCCATTAACTTGGAAAGATATTCAGACTGGAGGCGCCGGTCTTCGGGATCTTCTTCCTGTCCCGAGTGGAAAACGAAGACGTCTACCAATTCACCGTACGCATCCAGCGTAGCGTGGATAGCCGGGGCAAGTTCACCCACAGGCGATGGCAGCAGATGGTGCGTAGAATTCACAATCGGGAACTTCGACAAGAGTGCTGCACCCCACGTGTGTTTGTTCGGCCCAGGGCCGTAATCGACATACATGCCTAGGTCCTCGGCAAGGAATTGGGTCGTATCCCTGTTGCCCATTATGATGCGTTGCAAGTCGGACTCCAATAAGCCGACAACATCAATTTCCAGTTCTTTGATCAAATCACGCATCCGATACTCAGAAGAATACATGTCGTTATCAAGAGAGAAGTGGATAGTCCAGATCCCAGCAGTGATGAGCCGCGAGTCTTCATGGTAGGGGKTATAATCGTTGGTAGGGAAGCGCCGGACTGCGGCGCCGATAAAAAAGAGGTTGATGATGCCAAGCGCCAGGGTATGATACTTGCGATGCTGTGACCGAGATGGCCGCCCTCTGGATTCGTAGCGAGAGTTTATAGATGCTAGATTGAAGACGCTAGCGCCAATGAGAAGCATCATTGTTGTGATAATCCAATCTGTGTGTTCACGAACGAGGGGGCCGCCAGGGACGAAAGCGTAAGCAACAACCCAGACATGGAACAAAACCAACAGGTTGTAAATGAAGAATCCAAGACCGAAGGTTGTTGCTGGACTCTGCTTAGAGGCTGCGGTGAGAATGGGTGAAGCAATAGCTGTCAAGTAGAAGGCGGTCGTGAGGGCACCCATGTATCCAAACCAGTTTGGGTAGAGAGTAAGGATGGCTGCCCCAAGACACCCGACTCCATAGACTGACCAACTAGCAACCAGTCTGGGATAGCGAATTCCCGCCAATAATCCAGCCGTCATTGCAGCCACTGTGAACCAGCCATGAGGAGCCGAGAGGGGGCCTCGCACCGGATAACCTTCCCAGACCCATAGAATCATGGTACTCGTATCGGAAAGGAGAGAGTGTAAACCGAAGAAAACGCCGCCGACACCCAGAGCCGCTAGAAGCGACGAACCATCCCGCTTGCTGTTCGTAGCCGCTCCAGTATTCAACGGGGCTTTCCGGGTAAATCTCAGCATTGCCAAAACTGCCAGTGCTAACCCCGTGCGATTGTAGCCGCCGTTAGCATCGTGCATAATGGGCCATATTGGGTTGTTAGTCTGCCATGCAAATTTCGCGGTAGAAGACATGATCAGGCCAACCATCCAAGCCAGTATCTTCGATTCGAGCCTATTCTCATGGACCGACTCCGAGTACAAAGTAGCGGCCCATGCTAAGCACGACATCGCGACACCAAATCCAACAGTGAAAAGTCGGTAAGCTGGATCTTTGACCTGCCACGCGAGTAGCCCAGCAAGCGACAAAAAGTGGCAGATGCGCAAATTCTGGATAACCAAGGAGCGAAGCGGTTTGATTCCAAGAAACAACGGTGAAATTGTCGACATGACAAAGGCTTCGTAGCCCGAGATGCCCATGTGCCAAAGCGGGAAATACCAAATGACTACACCTAATCCTGTCAGAGTCGACCAGAAGACGAAGCCATGGTAGACCTCGGCAGCCGTGTCGAGTAATTCGGACCAAGAAAATTTGACATCGAAGATGCCGCCAGTAATCTTTTTCTTTTCCTTCTCAATGACGGCGGTCCGCTTAGATGACACATTGGCCCTGCAAGGATAGTCAGAATGATGCTACATAAGTCGCTAATAGCATCTCGTATCAAACTCGCTCGGACCGGTTGCTAACTTCCGTGATCTAGACATGGCAATACTCAATTAACGGAATAGCAGAATAACGACCACTACTT
This sequence comes from Hypoxylon sp. E7406B, assembly GCA_000931505.1. Classification (NCBI taxonomy): domain Eukaryota; kingdom Fungi; phylum Ascomycota; class Sordariomycetes; order Xylariales; family Hypoxylaceae; genus Hypoxylon; species Hypoxylon sp. E7406B. The sequence continues at coordinate 44,631 of JYCQ01000122.1, read as the reverse complement.
CTAAGCCGAGCAGTCTCCCGAATCTGCAAATTCTCGCACTGCGCCAACCAGCCACCGGGCTCTAGATTAAGCGATAACTTGCCCCTTCGGGGTGTTAATATATCTTGAAAAACCCCACTCGTGTCGTGAAACCCATGACAACGCAACTTACTTATGAAAGATCTAGGTAGCCGCAAGATATTCTGAGCGCAATGGCCGCGACGCCATACGTAGAGACGAGCCATGTCACCTTTGTTGATTCGCGGCAACCGATATAACCAGCGCTTCAAGTGTACAGTGTCCAAGGGAGAAAATAACTCTAAGGTCGAATCCAGCCCGAGCGAGTATGTACGGTACACCGAGTTTACCTGGGGAGATATGGTACGTACCCCTTACTCAGACCTTTGACGTCCCTGACCACAATCTCGAAAGTCTCAAAGTCGAGAGCAGTGACCGCATCGAAGGCAACATCAAACAAGATGAGAGACCATTCGAAGAAAGAATAGGTAGTATAAGCTGCGATTAGTGAGTTATGTGTTCGGCTAGACCTCAAAGTGATATAAACAAACCTCCGGCTACTCGATGGATCTTGTGTTGAACGAAGAAATAAAGCATAGCAGGGATGGTTCCAAAAAACGCCATTGCGAAATATCTTCGATATTGAACGGCTTTCGGGTTCGGCGGACTTAATGCAATGCAGCCAATGGTCCAAGGAATTGTTGCAACGAGATAGGAAATCATGAAGATGTCATGCCAATCATGGTCGTCGGTCGAAGTGACGTAGGTCCAACCCCCACATGTGAGGGTCCTGAAGATGCCCACGCCAGCAACAAACTTAGGGAGCGCTTTTCCCGGCCTTGCTGTCAAAAGATACCAAAGCGTAACGAGCGCAAATCTAGGACCAGATGTTATAGCTATAAAGAGCATGAAGAAGGACCGCTCGGGGTATCGGTCGCCGATGGTGGCAGAAACGGACGGGAACCACTCATCGGGATAACCGTAGAATTCGTTCTGGACGATCTTGTGATAATGAAGGTAGATGCCCACGGACAAGGCGCTGAGGAAAGCGGCTATATGCGCACACAGCTGATATCAGCAGAGGGCCCTCTCTAGATAGTGAGTATCATTTCACCTACTGTACGCGACAACGGTATGCGCCCACGATATCCATTTCGCATTCAAGGCGAACACCGGCCCACTCTCTTTATCCTTGTACTTCGACATGACGGCATACCCGATTTCAGAGCTAGCACATACGAACCAAATAGATATTGTAAAAGTTATAGAGAAAAAGCGCGCCACATGGGAAAACAACACGCGGAATGAAGGCCGGCCAAAGGTCGAGAAAAGGTCGAGAAAAGATGTTGGAAGGGAGAAGAAAGAAAAAGGAAAGCTTGAAACTTGCTTACTTCCTGTTGCAGCTGCGATCCGGATTCCTCGGTGCGCCATCACCAAAAAATAATTGGCGTGGGTCGATTGGCAGGATTGATCCATGTCCGTCGCGTGTCGTGCTCACCCGCGGAGCTGAATCCCCGCGCCAAGATGGTCCAAGCTCCCCTGTACCTGCTTTGCACTAATTGATGTGTGTACGTAATCAGTACCATGCCTCTATAGATGGATAGATAGGGTGTAACTGAATAGCGACAGCAATCCCGTCGTGCTCCACTCTGTAAGCTTTCTCAATCTTATCGTTCTAAAGGCCCCACTGAATTTTCTACGGCCGCGATAAACTTTTCTATTTTCCGCAGCAGCTGGACCTGGGACTTGTTCACTTCCACGTCCCGGGACCGCAAGTCAGCTCCAAAGACCCAAATCATCGAGTTTGAGATTCAATTCGATCCATAGCGGTCAAAATGGCAGGCGTGCCCGAGAAAGCCCGCTTCTACCTTGAGCGTGCGGTTCCCCAACTACGCGAATTCGAGACCAAGGGCATATTTACTACCGACGAGATCCGCTCCCTCGTGCGAAAGCGTACTGATTTTGAACACCTCGTATTATCACCCGGGAATAAACCCTCCGACTGGCTCAACTACGCAGCCTGGGAGAGGTCGTTAGAGAAGCTCCGCGCAAAACGATGCCGTCGCTTGCAGATTCGCACTTCATCGAAGCATACAGGGGAAGGGAGAATATTCGGTATACTGGAACGAGCAGTAAATAGACACCCCGGGAGTCTTGAGCTCTGGAAGGAATATCTAGCCTACGCCAAAGACTTGAAGGCCACCAAGCGGTACCGGAAGGTCATGAGCAGGGCATTGAGGATGCACCCGGCAAAACCCGAGCTCTGGGTGATGGCGGGCAGGAGGTCAGCAAACAATGGAGATATGCAGGCAGCTAGAGCCTTTTTCATGCGCGGCGCTAGGTTTTGCACCAGAGACGCTACGGTCTGGCTCGAATACGCTAGGTGCGAGATGGAGTGGCTGGAACGGATGGATGCGAAGAGAGGGAAGAAGGGCGGCACCGAAAAGGCGATTCAGGAACAAGCCGAACAGAGCGACGACGAGATCAAGTTCGGTGAGGGAGACAGCGAAGACGACGAGGTCGATGAGAATGGTCGACTCGTTCTCCCAGATCCTGGGAATGCACCAGAGAAAAAGGTCTTCGATGAGGACACCACCAAGAAGTTGGAAGGCAACCCTGCACTAGATGGAGCTATCCCTCTAGCTATATTCGACATTGCCAAGAAGCAGCCCTTCTTCAGTCCTTCAGTAGCAGAGCAATTCTTCGACCTCTTTGCTGCTTCCAATACCGCCTCCGCTCAAGCTCGAATTGTCCAACACGTCCTAAGCAGTATGACAGAACTATATCCCAACGATCCGGCAACGTGCTTCTGTCACATTCGACAGCCATTAATTAACGTCGGAATAAATACACCTGCATATCCCAAAGCTCTTCGGGAAGCGCTCGCACATCTCAAGTCGTCTCTCTCTACGACTACGAACAAACCCCGACTGGTCGAGAAGGTGAGATCATGGATAGAACCAGTCCTAGCATCCGAAGATCTCGACCCAGGCATACGAATAGTCCTCGAACACACCCTTCGAACTTTACCTAAGCCTTGAAGCGACCCACTCTCGGCCAGGATGCAATTATCATCGGCCAGCAAGATTCCACGACGTATACGTTACGGTCCTAATTGGTCTCACCACCCCGTTGCTTGACTACATCCATCAGATACTCAAATTCGGCAGGGCTTACGCGGCTCACACTCAGCCGGCTCTGTTTCAACATCTGCATGTTCTCAAGCGGTTGGCCTGGTTGGCCCATCTCACGAAGTTCCTTCAGTCCGATCTGCTGGTTGAACTTGGCGCGGAACTTGACGTGTACGACACTCCACTTCGGATTGTCAGGTTTCGAGGAAGCGTCATAGTAGGGTGCCTTAGGGTCGTGCGCCGATACTAGTATGTGGTGAGGAATATGACTACAGAGTTGAGGATGGGAGCGCTTACAATCTGGAGAATGTTCTTGCACGATCTCCATCGTGCCTACGATACCCGGGTCCTTGCAATTCGAGTGGTAGAAGAATGCTACGTCGCCCTTCTTCATAGCCCGAAGATTGTTTCGGGCGACATAATTACGGATACCTGAGAAAATGCTGTTAACATCTAGATATCCCAGATATAATAGAAATGTAACTAGTCGTCTTCCTAGGGGACTGGCTAGTCGTGGATCAGAATATGAAAGTGAATTCTTACCATCCCATGGCTCAGGTTCTGTTCGTGATGCCAAATCATCAATGGAGAATTTGACGTCGACGCCATTCTCAAACCGTGACTCGGGCTCAGCTTTCATAAGCCAGTAAGATTTTCCTGAAGAAGCAGCCGTCTCACCTGTGTCGGGTTTCGACGCTGTACTCGGCTGTGCGGCGGTTTTCGCCTTTGTCTTCGTCTTTGGCCTAGAGGATTCCTGAAATGAGATTAGTCACTTAGTTTGGCGGAACAATAAGGACGACGCGTTTGAAGCCAGTAGAGCAATATTGAATGGAATCTCAGACTTGAACTTGAGAAAAACTCTTCTTACTGGAGATGCTTTTGAGTCTGCCTTCTTAGAAGCTTTCTGCTTTTCCGACTTGGATGCTTGGCGCGTATTGCTTTCTGCCGATTTGGCCTTGCCAGCTTCCGCAACGGGATCTGGCGCTATTGACTTGTGACGCGTCGACCTTCTCAAGCTTACGGTGGCATCCGGCGCTCCTTCGATTTGGTTCGCTTTCCTTTTTGCCATTTTGTAGACGACAGCGGTTTGCACTTCGACAAAGTTGTAAATACATGCGCAAGTTCATGTTCGTATCGGACCCTCGAAGCTTGAATAAAGCAACAATGCGTGCACGGACCATCCGAGTACCCTGCGCCAATAATGATAAGACGCTGGCTTAGGAAAGGGGCGGGCCTCCCTCTGGGGGGACAACTACAACTCCCACAAAGGAGGCTCTCATCCAATCGAGGAGGTATCTCGGGCTTTGGTGATCCTTGAGGGTCCAAGTTGAACACTCGGGCATCAATGTGCTTGAGGCTAGATAATTTTGCTATTGCATTCATTTGTGGCCTTTTATTAACCATTCACATGTTAAACTAGTAGCGACCCTACTTTTTACCAGAGATCTACACGGAAGGACTTGATAAGTATTGGGTTGCTTCAAGTTAGACGGTACAGAGTATATTATTAAACTTGTCTGTCTAGGTAATCAAATATTGCTTTAGGTGCTTCCTTGACTATACTCTACTCTCCGCCTGATACAGACACTAGGTATTTAAAAATAGTATACCTGTAAGAACTGGAGATCATCCGTTGATAACTCAGCAGTGGTCATTGTCAAACCCAACCATGACGTTCCAGTTATCTGTATTGAACTCTTGGCCTCTCACCCTAGCAGACGCGTCGTGGGTCTGGCATTGGTCTACGATGTCCTGGGCGTAATTGGCCCAGATTGAACAATCTTCCTCGATGGAATAATCGTTGTCGTTACACCACCAAATGGCCGACTTGTAACTGCAAGAGATACGAGTGCAGACCCTCGGACCCGGCCCCATTGAACACGCTCCTTTCTTTCCCTTAAGGTACTCGATTCCCTGGTTGATTCGGAAGACCTGAGCCCACCAGATGTTGTTTGGGTCACAGCTCAAATGGTCTTTCACGCTTGTTGAGTGAACAGGTGTGCCGATAACGTCGTTGTCGTCCCACGAGAAATACGGGTTCATATGAAGAATCTGGGCTTCAACGTCCTGAAAGCTGCTGCCGTTAAATGACATTTTGGGGCCGTTCTTCGTGATACTACCTGTCCAAGTAAGATTGGACACTGAGTATCCAGGAGGGAGACCCTCCTCGCCAATAGGACCTTGAGGAAATGCCTGCACCATGGAGGCTACCCCCGAAAGAATGGTAACGAAGATGCTGCCAAACCTCATCTTGTCTATTTAGAAGATTCGATCGAGATCCTCGGTAAGTTGATAAGATTTAATGAAGATATTCGGAGATTGCGATGTTGAGTCTGGTGTGTTGCGGTTGCTATGTTTGTGATGGAAGCATTCTTGGCAACATCATGCAATCGCCAGCCGCCTTATATAAAAATTCCATGAGGGCGGTTGTTCAGAATCTGAATCAACACGCAGAATTTGTTATAGCACCAGGACGAGTGTTATGTGGAAAATGCAATTTGCTGTAGCAAAACAGACTTCCCCCCTACGGTTGTAAACTGACAACAATTTTGGTTACCAAACAGAGTTTCTATTGTAAATACCCCCTTATTTACCAATTACCAGCCAGGGGTAATTGACATACTAGAAGGGCCAGATGAGAACATGTTAGCGCATTAAGTAATATCCATCCTTGTGATTTCTATTGAGTTTTGACATGTAAGTTAGCCTCATGGCATTAGAGTGAAATTTAGGAGATTCATGAAAATTTCTCAGAACCAAATGCTTTACGGAATGAGGAGAATCATTGCGCTCATATCGTGGATTACGAACGAAGTCGAACGAAGAGTCCTTGCAGTCGCTTCATTGCTTCCCTCTCTCTCTCGGCTACTGTAAATATGAGTGAGGTAAGTTGGCTATATAATATGGGGGTAGAGGTAGATATTATACGACCTTCCGTATCGGAGTATGTAAAGGGGTCATCTTAACCAAGCTGAAGCAAATTGTTTTATACATAGGTACCTAACCTTTGTTCCGAATCTTTTATATCTTGATTTGTTCCCCACCCTCATGTGTCCTACTCCTCGGTGTTTGGTGTCAATCACCTTGTCCTCGGCTTGATCTATGAAACTCATAGATCATAGGCACCTCTAGGAGGTAAGTTTGCCAGCTCGGATAACTCTATTTTAAGTTTGGTAGCCCAGAAAGGCTTCAACGGTATGTATAGGCCAGTCTTGCTCACCACTTCAACTCGCTGCTCTGCTAGCAAAGGATCTATTACTGCGCTTCTTTACTCAATTCCCTTTAATATAATCACGTCGTTTTTATTAAACACGACAGTGAATAATAGGAGGGTACAGATTTGTATGTCCAGATATTGAAGCCTCCATACAATCAGGTACCTAGGCATTACCAGGATTTCCGTTCCTCAATGAGCACTTACGGAATAAGTTACGTTAGAATCTTTCATTCCTAGCGCGTCCTCGTAGCATTAATCGACGACGTCGTCTAGTAGACCTGCCTCGATTCCACGCAACTCGGCATTTAGGAATCTAGGTATGGATTATTCCTTGCGTGGTGTGCCGATAAGCATCGGCTCAAGGATATAGGACTGTACGGTGTCACCGGGGCTAGTCAGAATATGCAAGGCTTTCCAATACCACTCAGCTTCACTCTGGTGCGCTATTGAGATTACCTTGAAGAGGTCCAGAAATGGGAACTGGGAAGAATGGCTTGTTTGATGTAGCCGTATGAACTTGTGGGTGATTGGGATACTGAGGGAGACATTGGGTAGTCTTAATTGTGGCGGGTAATTATGAGCCTTTCTCTTCTTCCTGGAGCAATGTGGCCTTGAGCTTTGATGCTATCACGGAAGGATTGTTTGTTGATTACTTTCTAGTTTTCTCGTTAGGTAGGCAAACTTCTTGAGTACTGTACCAGACACACGCCCTTACACCCTGAATCTTTTCTGGTGCTGCTTGGAAAGCTCACAGGCCATCACAAATGGTTGACTTTGGGTTTTGGGGCGGAGCAACGCGACTGTTCGGCTCTGACTGAGAGCAACAATGTATGCGCCCGCTGCACATGAGTTCCGCACATGAGTACTGTGCCAACTCCACAATGATAATGCTATAGGTACGTAGAACTTGTATAAGTCAGTGTCCTTTGCACTAAGAGTAATATATAGAAAATGTATTACCTGGTATCTCTCATGGACCGGCTCCCTTACGACCTTGTATGTTATTCGTTCCCAGGACTAGATCGCAATGCGATATGTGCGTACTAGTAACTAATCTTTTAAAGGGCAACATGCGCGGAGTACCTAAGATGAAGTAAGATGAAATTATGAAATGTGATCAAGAAACCCAAATTGCATGATAAAAGTCGGTGATGAATGAGTTGGTGACCTCGTTTCGCGAGCTTGAATTAACAGAATCGGCAATGAACTGACAATCCACCCCTGAATCACATCTAAATCCTCTCAGAAATAAGAGAAAGAGAGAAATGACGCATACTTAATGATGCCTACCTGCCTCTTATGAAGGAAATATCGACGCAAGTCAAGAAGGTAAGTAGATCATATGCATTGTTATGGGTTCTTGCATTGTTGCATGATCATACCACAATGGGTAGCATTGCTTTGTATGACCATTATTTCGCGCCGTGTTAGTGAATGTCTTGTCTCACCGCACCCTGTTCGTAAGCCGACTACGAATACTGTCGTAGCTCGTATGCTACGAAACATCAATTGATGGCTATCACCATTGCTGGGAAGACGCTTCGGATCTCGATTGCAGTATCTGCGAGCCCGACCGATTAAAACCGTCTTCTCTAGGGCTTGTAAACTATGGAATTTAATTTATAGAGAGCATGCTGCGATCGACGTTAAGCGCCTAGGAGATAGGTATCAATTTGCAGGGTGCGACACAGGCCGCCGCCTGCAGGACTGTGGACCCTACCAACCTGCCCGGACCCTAATGGAGATGAGAAATCGTCATCTACGCTATTCGCTGGGGAGGAAATATGCCTGCATGTACTGTAGTGTAGGTATGTAGGTATTGCCCGGGAAAGCTGGGGCGCAAGGATCCGTTAATGGATGTTATTAGAGTCCATCGAAAGAGCATGGCACCAGGTTTCAAGAAAAGCCAGGCCGGTCAAACCAAAAGTCAAACCCTAGAACCCGAGTTCTCATCGCCAAGTGGGAGAGTGGCGCATTACTGTATTTCCAGCCTATCTGGATACCCTACATACGTCGGGGTTCGTGCCATTCGTTAGCTACCTTCTTCAGGATCGATTCGTGATATCCAAGTCGGTCTCGATGGTTTCGGTATGGGAGACACAAATGTGACATGATGATGTCCATTCAAAGTAATGAGAAATAAAGTTTCAATTGGCCGCGAGGTAGCTTGAAGTCTTTGGTTGCTTTGCATGCATGTACGGGATCGAGCGACCCTTTAGCTACTATGCATCAATGTAATGGAAGCTTTACGCACGAAGCTTATCCGCATTCTAATTCTAAAAAATGACGACCCAGCGGAAGAATTGGCACATGGGGCACCACTTAGCGGAGAAGTTTGGTACTAGACTGAAATCTCGAGACAAGATCATCAGGTAGTGATGAAAATTGCAAAACGAGAAAACGGGAGGAACATGAAGAGCCGTTGGGTCGGATTGGTAGGCGTTAATGACGAACCAGTCAGATAGGACAGGTACCTAGCCATAAGTTGCTAAGGTAAGATACCAGTAATCATAATAACGATCGAGGGACGGTACATGGAGGGAGGAGAGTCGTTGTAACCGATTTTCCCTCAGGCCCTCTCTCCGTTTCTCTCTCGCCCTACCGTACCTAGAAGGCCCATATCTGCCACCCCTTGCCCTTGTGACCGTCTGTCTTCTCTTTTCTTCCCTCTCTATTTTTTCCTCACACATTCTTTTCCTTCCTCCTCCATATTTCTTCTTTGTTTTGCGCTTTATCTTTCAAGTCGTGTGCTTGTTGTGGCTCTGTCCCGATGACGAGCTTGCTTCCCACTTACATGGACATACCCCAAAACGGTACTGGTGCGGATCAACAGACTGTACGATGTACTGTACTCGGGAAGAGAATTTCTCGACTCGAGAAACCTCCCGCCCGCGGTAAAGATGGTATAATTCCTTTTCTACGCCCTCGTTTCTATGGGAAGCAGTCGTGAAGATTTCTTCCGTCGCTTGCTCAACTTCCTGGGGCGGGAATTCGTCGTGAACCACTGTACTGTACATACGGATGGGCACCCAACGTTGCGCAAACGGCCGTGACCAACGATGGATTCTCGACCGGGATGATGGTCTCCGCCAGACAGCTGCAAGGATCAAGTCATTATGTTAGACCCCTACCAAATGACTACGTCAATCTATGTGCAGGTATTCAGGAAATCTCATACGAATCAATAAGGTTTCCCGTTGGGAATTCTTACACTTCTTGGATCGATCACCTGGGGTTGAATTCGACTTGTCGACTGCAATGAATAGGGCCGAGCCGAGCGACACCACTTGCACCCACTGTACGTCTAGGGTTTCAAAGTCCTTGGGGCACATGGGGATTCGCATTCTTTAGCCCATAGCACAAGTACCCGAACTGGAACTCTTGCACTAGCCAGCGTGTCGGAACAGATTGGACGTCCAGGTTTCTGAGGAATGAAAGGGGGCTATTTCACTCTACTGATCGGCAGGCAAAATTGCAGGTCGATTCTCTCGCCTTCTGCCGAACAAGTTATTATTCGCTTTCTGGCCGCATCCAAGGGGACCACCGCATTTACTGCTCACCCTTGCTACCCGTAGCAATGGATCACCGGAGCATTCCCATTGGTTCCACATGCAGCCATTACAAGCGGATCGCTTTCAAGTACTTGCATATTTAGAATGCATCTGTACAAAGTGGGATGTCAGCACGCATTTGTATCGACTCGGCCCTGCAGAGACAGGCTAGGCAAGACACGACAAGACATCCGATCATCTCGGGAATTTGTGACACTTCCTACGATGAGATGTGCGCGATACTTACTTGCCATGGTGGTCTAGTTTACACCGGCTTGGACGTCATGTATAGATCGCCAAGTTGCCAATACTACGCATGTCCCTAAGCTCTCACAAGACGGGGATGATTATGAAGAGAGACTGCCTAGGTCGCCATTGCTTGTCTTCTTCCTCAACCTGGGTTTGGACTGGAACCATTATTTCCGAGTGGCTCTGGTCTTTGACAGGCGGAACTTCCGTTGGGTCCCATCCACAAGACTGCCTTCGGGGATGAAAACTATGAAAGGTCTACCGTCGACTTGTCGGATGGTTAGCTCAACAGCAGCAAAATTTCCGATTTTTACAGCCTTGCATTCGGGAACTTCTAGGAAGCCTGAAGGGAACGGAAACCAGGTCGTGGTATAATGCAATCGCCTCATCGGATTCTAGGAAGACCGAGCAAGCCCACCAAAGAACCTGTCTCTAGCTAGCGGATAGATACCGCGGTTTCAACGGCGAAGAGGGAAGTTATCCTAGCCGAATCCAAGGTGCCGGCAGATCTCCAAGTTCCGCTAGAACCGGGAGGTGATTTATTCAAGGTCGAAGTAACTTGGCCTTCGAGTTTACTTGGTCCTTTACAATCGGGTGTTGTCCGTTGTCCGTTCTTCGTTGGTATGCGGCGACGACTTCTACCTCCAGTTTTTTTGACTGACGCAAGTAGGTGTGACTTTTTCGTGTTTTTGACATTCGAGGGGAGTTGAATCAAGCATCAATGACACCCGCCCTTCAAATATTTTCGTTGCAACACTAATTTCAAAGACTCCCTTTCATTTTCTCTTTTCTATTCTTGAGATTTTTTAATTGCTCTCTCATTGAGGTGTGAGGCATGTCATTCGAATCAAGGTAAGCAGAAGATAACGATGACTCAGTGGAGCTCGAGTGAGTGAGTCCCGGCTGGCTTTACCCTGCAACCCCTGTCCCAGTGGAGAATTGTCGGGTAATGTTCGGACGCAGGTACCAAGCAAAGTCACTTTTTTTTTCGATTTCTGCTATTCATTTTACAGGCCGTCTTATCCGCCAATAGCATAAGCTCATACAGGTGACTCGGTGGGTACTGGAAGTGGATTGCTGGGCTGCATTCCTCTGGCCTATCACGTTTCGATCTTTCATCGATCTCCACATTCAATAACCCACTACTGCCCCCGTCACCCACTCAGCCGCCTTCTTTCTCCCCTTCTTCCCTGGTCGTTTCAACGCTCTAATCGCGCAACAACGCATGATTTCTCATCGTTTCCCCCTAAACCAGCCTAGGTCTAGCCCGTGTGGGTCGGGTAGTACTGTCGCTCCTCTCGGATTGAAGGGCGACCAGCAGTCAGAAAATTTCTCGACCCTTCAATCCCATCACCCAAGCTCCCCAAGCTCCCAAGCTCCGGACAGTCCAGACAGTCCAACCAGGCGCTTCTGGCACTCCAGGCACTCCAGCTATACCTAAGCCCACACAGCCCAGACAGACCGGGCCAGCTCGCCAAAAAGTCAAGTGCCTCTTCCCTTACTACCGACCGCCCTTTCTTATCCTCTCCGCGCCCGCGCAGCAAACACGAGAAGAGAGGTGTGTCGTCAATCACCATTAGCTTAGCTTAGGTAGGTAAGACCCTGTTATCTCTTGTCTTCCCGTCTTTATTGTTCATGGGTTCATGGTTCCCAATCTATTCCTGTCCCAGGTATTTGGGTATTCCGTATTGCCGTATGGTGCCTATGGTGCTATGGTGCTATGGTGCGTCTGTGTCCAAATAACGGCTGCCACTCAAAGAGCCACGACTTCGGTCGGCATCCTTCAAGTGTCGGGATGGCTGATGCGCAGTGCTGCATCGAAGCGACCCGTCGCCCGTTGCCCGTCGCTAGCATAGATAACAGCCGCACACACATCACTCCGTCCGTTGTTCCGTATTATTATAGAACAACCTTCCGAACTCAGGCTCGGCCTTTCCAATTTGCCAAGTGGGCGCGGCCCTTGTGCCGCCAGAGGCTTTGCTGACTCTACCGTTCCCCGTTCCCGTTTCCCATTCGTGTTTTTGCTGGAGTTGCTGCTGCTGCTGCTGCTGCTGCTGCTACTACTACTGTTATCGCTATCGCTATCAGCCCCCTTCCCCCCTACAGGGCTTTAGGCGTCTTAGCCCGCTACCTCTGTATAGTATAGTACAGTACAGTACCCACAGTACACTTTACACGTTATCTACATGCCTACAAGCCTCTACAACAGCGCTGCGACAGCACTGTAGCCAGCACGGCATAAGGGATCCACCCCTTGCTGGCAAAGCTCTCAAGCCCGCCCCAAATTCACCAGCACTACCAGCACTACCCGCGTCTTGCAGCGCTCCCAGCACTGGACTTTCGATGCGGCCGCGCTGAAAGTGCCCCCCTTCCAAACCAATCTATCTTCCCCCAACCACCGAAAACCTGCGACCGTACCAACTCATTTTCCACCGATCGCACGGCTGCCGCTCACCCACCCAAAATTCCCTAATCGACTCGCGACGCGACTTTTTTCCATCGCGACGTTCGTCGCCTGTGGCACTATTATTTTTCATTCATTCCTATTCCATCTCAATGCACTCGTCGCTATCAATTTTAATTGCTGACATTGCTTGAATCACAGTCAGATGGGTTCCCATTTGCGATTCCATCCGTCATGAGCTCCTGGATGAACGAGGCCGCTGCCGTCCAAAACCACAATGGCAACGGCTTCCCACATATGAACGACCCGAATAATATGGGAGCAGGCGGAGGAATGGGCGGAGCGCCGGGAGGCATGATGGATCCCTCAGCTTTTATGGCTAATACTGCCCAGTTCAATCCCGTCGCTGCTGGCCAGTTTAACCCTCAACAGATGGCTGCTGCTATGCAGAATGGCCCGATGCGCAATGCCTCTCCGTCCTTCTCGAATCCCGCATATCAAACCAACCCCGTCATTCCCTCTAAGCGACCTCGTCCTAGAGAAGACAGTATTGGCGCGTCTCCGCGACAAAATCCAAATATGCTACCAACGTCGCGCGCCGACACGCCTCAGCAGTCGCCCTTCCCGGGCTTCCAACCAAATGCCATGCAACCACAGAATCCCGCTCAACCGCAACATTATCCTCACTTACAACCCAATGGCTCCACGAACGCGTCGCCTTCTCCTGTAATGGCCGGCAACCAGCTAAGGCCAGGAAGTGTGCCACAACGCGTCAACACCGCGTCGCCGCATCCATTCTCCCCAGCTTCTCAACAGTTTGGTCCCCAAGCATCACCAGTCCCATCTGATCATGGCAATACACCTCAGCCGGGCATGTTCATGAATCCGCAAAACTTTCCGCAGGGATTCAACCCGGCTTTCACAGCTGCCCAGTCACCGGCTAGGCCACCCTCTGCTCAGAACCCCATGGCGCAATCGATGATGCCTCAGCAGATGGGACAGATGCCACAACAGATGCCGCAGATGCATCCGGGTCAGATGCTCACACCTCAGCAGATACACCAGATGCAACAAATGCAAGCGGCGCAAGGCCGCGGTGCGATGGACCAACAGAAGATGTTGTACCAGATGCGCCTACAACAACAGCTCCAACAAGGCGGCATGCCCATGGCTGCTCAAATGCAGGCTCAGAGCATGACTCAGGGTCGAGGTATGATGCCTAAGCAAGGAATGCCGATGCAGAACGGTCAGATACCCCCTGGTGCTATGCATCCCCAACAACAACCCCAGATGCCGCGAGGAACCAACCCTGAGGGCTTTCTCAAAAATCTCACAGCCTTTATGACCATGAAGGGCCTCCCCCTAGAGACGAACCCCATAATTGAAGGTCGACCATTGCATCTCCTTCAGCTTTTTCAGAACGTATCTAAATTTGGCGGATATCGGAATGTGACCGGTCATAATCTGTGGATGCAGGTTGCCGCGTCGGTTGGTTTCAGTCCGCAGCAGATCCCATCAGCGCCAACTCAGATAAGGAATATTTACGAGCGGAATCTCTTGAAGTTTGAGGAGGCATGGGCCATGCAGCAACGAACTCAGCAGATGAAGCAGCAAGCAAGTGGATCGGTAGGTATGCCCGCAGTACCAGGTCAAGTTGTACCACAAAGGATAGGCCAGCTACCTCCCGGTCAACACATGCAGACCGGACAGCCCCCCCAGATGCAGCAGCCACACACTCAGACTCCCGTTAAGCAAATAACACCTGGGATGCCACAGGCGACCGTCAACGGGTTCTCAACCCCCCAGCCGCCTCGGATGAATCAACAACCGAATGCAGGCCCGGGTCATGTGAGAAATAACCTGTCGCGAAGCGTCGATGCTAGGCAAATTTCTGGCGAGTTCCCGGTACAGTCACCGGCGTCGACAGGGAAGGGTGGTAATATTTCCGTGCAACCACCTCCAAGTCAACAGACGGATGGTGCGCACGCGAATGGCACTGCAAACCTACCTTTCCCAGGTCCATTCTCGTCGGATCCTGACGAATATGCACCGTGTTCGCGAGAGATGCCCGATCACTTTTATGGTGGCTTTGATCTAGAGTCGCTACGCAAGCTGGGCAATGATCTAGAAAAATGGAGACCGGAGATACCACAACCGCAAGAGCTTGGTAATATTGATATCCACGCACTTACAAAAAGTATCCAATGTGGCATACATGGAGAGGTACGACTGGCTCTTGATACCCTAGGGTCTATAACGCGTGCGGCAGAGTACATGCCGACCTTGTCAATTGACCTGAGAGCTTGTGATGATCTGGTAGAATCCCTCATTGATTGTGCTGAAGAGCAAGTCGATCTTCTCGCTGAAAAGGCGGACCCCGTCTCGGATGAGATCGATCTAACCTCTTACGAAGACGTCATAAGAAGTTGTCGCTTAGAAGCCATGAGTCTTCGCAAGCCGCACATCTTTGGGGACACGGACTACGAGCTCGAACACGCAGCCGACCGCCTGCTTGCTATAACAACGATCCTCCGAAACTTCTCCTTTATGGAAGTTAACCAGGGAGTTCTTGCCGACGAGATAGTCATCAAGTTCCTATGTGGTGTAATACGGTCTTTGGGCACACATGAGAATCTACTACGCGCTCCGAGGAACACTCTCGATTTCATGAAAGATGTCATAATTCTACTATCCAACGTTGCTGGTTCCATAGAGATACCCGGGCGAGAACAAGCACTATGCCTTCTTCAGTTTTTACTTGCTTTTGCTCCTTCACCGGCTCCCTCGTTAACAACAGAGAGGGTTGTCTTCTCGTCATTTGAGCCCTCGATTCACCCATACTTACCACATGCTATTGATTCTTTAGCCAAACTGCTAGCTCGCGACGAACCGAATAGAACGCACTACAAGGTCATTTTTGCCGCCGACGCTACAGCATCACCCCCTTTCGAACTTCTTACACGGACCTTTGGCCTTGCTGTCTCCCCTATTCCAGACCAAAATAAAGAAAGCCGCCCAGCGAACTTACCCTCGTTTGTCGAGGCGCGTAAGGCGCTGCTAATGCAAGGCCTGCTCGCGGCCGACATCATCGCTCAGCTTGCTCCTGGATATGAGTCGGGTGTGACGCGAGCGTGGCTTTCATCTGGGGAAGGATTCGCACAAAATCTGTTTCGACTTATTCGAACACTCTGTACACAGGCAGAGCCGGCGCCCCGTGTAGGTGGCAATGCCAGGACCCAACCACGCGAAGATATGGACATCCTTTACATTATTAACTGCGGCGTATCGACCTTGAGAAGGCTAGGTGAAAAGGCGAGAGACCCGAATAATCCGGCCAGTATCCCACCAAATGCGCTCCCTACGCGGGAGAGCCTTTTCGGTGCCTTACAAAGTCTCAAGAGTCCCAAGTGGACGTTATTACTGAATCAATTGAGCACCTATGCCGGGCTGGAAAGTTAGGGATATATGGCCGTAAGGCAGTGATCCAGGTAATCCAAGAAATGGAGTAAAACGGACTCGGACAGGATAATTCGTCAATTATGAAGCAATTGTCGAGGAAATAGGCCATGATGTTCTCAAGGCGGTGACCGGAGATTAGGCTCAAGCACTCCAAGGCCCTAATGGGAGCGCGGCGTTCAGGAATTAGATGCTAGCATGGGATGTACAAAGTAACCCAACATACAGGAGATGTATAAATGTTGTAGATTATGCGTTACGGGCTCCACGGACAATGCAAGGCACGCTCAGGCACATTTTCTCTCTGGAATTCCCGATGACACGAATCCATTCCCTGTTGACTTGGGGGTGTACGGCTGCATGCCCTGGTTTGAAAATATCTAGGCTCACGTAGACTTATAGTTCAACTGAATCGCCTCGCATATTATGGGTATTTTGCCGAGTACAGGTCTTGACGGTAGCATTTTTAATAATCCATATCCCCCTCCTACTGCACTGGAATCCCTTTCGAATTTCCCCAAGGTTATCCACATATTATTCGCTTCTTATCCGATATAACTTCAACAGCTCTAGGCGGCGTCAATATGGGTTCGCCGTCTAGGTCCTGGGTCACCTATACATATGTAGCAGTGTGATCTAAAGATCCTACCGAGACTCATAACGAATTGCAGATACGAGTGCAGATATGGTCACATCAGCACCAACACGGCCAGGAGGKGACGTTTCTTCAAAAGGACAGAACCAGTTCTGCTTTAGATTGCACTACTCAAGTTTCTTTCTCTTTCTTTCATCCCTGCTCTTGTCGTCGCTGGGTATCATCCTCCTCTCCATTCCTTCCCTCTCCCCTTTCTTCTGTTCTCTTCCTTCATAATTGACTTGCCGGCTCTACGGGCTTCATGTCGTGCGAGGTGTCGTCCGGCCTCGATCTGTACGCGTCGGGCGTGCCCCGGAGCGAGCGCGCCAGAGACGAGAGGGAATCCCGGCGGCGGGGTGGCGGGAGGTCGGCTTCTTCGTCTACGCGCGGCTGTCGATACGTGCTCTTGGGCTTGGAGGGAGCGTTGGTCGAGGGTGCTGGCCCAAATCCGTAGTCCTCGAGCTCTTGGTTGTTCTTGGGCCACTCGCGCTCGTCGCGCCGCTTCCGCCGGAAGTGCAGGAAGAGAAGCGTTCCGATGGTTAGGACGACGAGAGCTCCGCTGTTCTTTGTTTTTAGCTTCCTAGGTCTTACAGTGGTTATGGGGTTTCCACCCCAGACATGAGCTTGAACTTACGTTAGTGTGCCGACCACGATCGATGTAGCATCACTAGATGCGGCAGGCTTCTCGCACAGGTCGATGTTGGGTTGCGGATGGCATTTCTTGTCTTCGGCGTCGTCGCGCGCTGCTAGGAAGCGGAAGACTGCGCGGGCGGACGACGCTGCCGCTTGGTCAACTGCGAGAGGGAGAGGGCTCATGGTGGGTATACGGCGTGCGACGGGATGGTCTATAAATGTACGATTGGCGGTTTTGGGGGCGTTCGAGGCGTAATAACGAAAGACAATGCCAACGGTCCTGCTTCCCGATCGTCCACTTCATTACCCGAATGATGTTCCAATGGTTCGGATGCTGCCGAGTACGCGAATTCGAACGAATGTGACGTTGGTGCGGTGTGATTGTCTACGGTTTCGGAGGGCTGCTCGCGGAGAAGGAAAGTATGCAGTTGGATTTGCAGAGCAGTTAGAAAAGAACGGATGAATGGCGTCGTCGCATGAATGAGCGAAGGAATGTATGGAGTATGAGAAGAGACGAATTGTAGGCACGACACCCTACCGCAAGGAGGCACAGCCCATGATTCACAATGTTTCACCGAGCAAAGGGGGAGGGAAGCGCTGGTGAGGCGATTGGAAACGGTATAGGTAGGTCGAACTGGAGAGATGGGTCGCATCAACGAGACCCCTGACGATCTAATTGAATTTCATAGGCGCAGAGGCCTGCTGTCGCATCTTTAATAGGCAATGAGCCGGGGTCCCATGTGCTGGTACAGTTTGATGGAGCGAACCGGACTGTTGCACCTAACAATGCTATGTACAAGATTAATTACATGTATGTTTGGATGGAAACCAGTCACCGCAATGTCAATCTGTATATATAAGGTACCTACCTATATGTATGTATTCACATTTACACTTACCACCCTAATATATACTATGTAGGTATATTGTGAAGCACATAAATAATATGTAAAGGACCAAAAGACCAGCTAGGTTAAACCTCCAAGTTATATTTCCCGGTACCTTAAGTACATACATAAAGTAAAGTGAAGAAGAAAACTTCTAGCACGCATGCACGCACGCACCCCATTGACCATTTAAGCTTAACATCCATTGTAGTGGGAGTGGATCATAACCTTCAATAGGTACAATGTTGATATCCATGTACCTAAGGTAGCTAGAGCACAGACCGAGTAGTGTGTTAGTACACTAATCGCAGTATGTACTTGGTCAAGCTGCATTGCATTATACAACATCGAAAGACATTAATTGTGCTGTACAACTCGATGGAACCCAGGGTGGTCACAGAGATAGTGGGAATCGGGGTCGTGATGATGATGATGATGGTAGGGAGGTTCGGAACCGTCGGCGGAACCAAGAACTCGTAACCTCGCAAGGGACTACTATTTCCGTCCAAAGAGGCGCCTCGTAATGATTAGTATCGACGAAAGGGCAACCAGCCATTACTTGTGATTAGCCAATCGACGCACTTATGGTAATCTGTGAGCCTCAAGGTGTCTCCTCAGGTTTTATATCCGGATGCTCTGAGATAGGTAGGTGAGAAGAAGCTGCTGTAATGTTGCTTACCGCCGCGGCATTGGACGGCTAAACCACAGATCGGTGTTTACGGTGCATATTTTAGCTAAATAATCTAGACCTCGTGACAGTACAGAGGCTTACATTAGTGGAAGTCTGATTGGAAGTATGATAGGTAGAAGAGCTGCTAAGTTAGCTAATAAGATCCGAACCGTGGAGGCTCTGGGCGTTCCGTCGGTAGCCGGACAGCCCTTGGTCGTCCCGATTAGGCAAGTAGACGACGTCAGTGGGCATCAGGTTTCCGCAGTCTCGGTTCGCTATAGAACTTACCTGCCGCGAAAAGCCGAGGACTTTTTCACTTATAACTCGCATTGGATAATGCCAGGTGAAGTTTAAATACGTTGTGGAGAGAATACTTTTAGCAATCGATGCACGGGAACATACTATTGAACCTACAAGTCAACACCAGTATTGCGATAAATGGGATATTAAGTACCTAGATTCCCGAATAGTAGGGACGACCGATTATTTTCTATCCAGCCAACTTTCAGGGGAAGGTTATCAGTAGCTGAACAAGACGACGACCATGATACCCGTCGATCTGGCGCATCTTGTGTCCGGTGCGGCTGCACTGGTGCTGATCTATGTGAGACTAACACAAAACGACATGCATGCACTGAGATCGATCGACTGACTGACTCAACTCTATTTCTAGACTCTTGGACTTGTAGTCTACCGAGTATTCTTTCACCCACTGGCAAAGTATCCCGGGCCCTTTTTAGCAAAGATCACAGACGCCTACCAACTATACCACGCCTGGAAAGGAGACCGACATCTGGAGTTCTGGCGGTTGCATGAAAAATATGGCAAGATCGTGCGCTTCGGTCCTAACAGTGTCTCGTTCAATTCGAACACGGCCTTGAAAGACATCTACGGTTTCAAAGCCAATGTGCGGAAAGCCGAGTTCTACGATGCCTTCGTCCACCCGGCACCGAACACTCACAATACGAGGGACAAGGCTCTCCACGCTCGAAAGAGGCGGGTCTTATCTCAGGCTTTCTCGGACTCGGCAATCAAGGAGATGGAGAAGTACATCTTGGCGAATGTGCGATCCTTCTGCGAGCAGATTGGGCTCGGAGTGAGCGACGAACGGAAGGGATGGACCGTAGCCAAGAACATGGCTGACTGGTGCAATTACCTTGCCATGGACATCCTAGGAGATTTATGCTTTGGAAAGGCATTCCACATGTTGGAACGACCGGATAATCGATACGCGCTCGAGTTGGTGTCGCTCGCTACCACTAGACATCTAATCGTGAGTGTCCCGCTATCCATCATATAGTAAATACGGGCGTGTTGACCATGCTAGTGCGGAACTATGCGTCTTGTCGGCAAGCTTCACCTTGACAAAATCCTATTCCACAGGATCGCAACTGGTCGAGCGAAGTACATGGCTTACAGCAAAGCCCAATTGACGGAGCGCACTAAACTTGGCGACGACACGGACCGCCGTGATTTCTTCTACCACCTGCTAAAAGCCAAGGACCCTGAGACGGGAGTAGGATTCTCGATGCCAGAGCTATGGGGAGAATCAAACTTGCTGTATGTATTGATTGAGATGGTACTTTTCGAGGGACACGGCTAACAGTACTATCAGCATAATAGCAGGTAGCGACACGACATCAACAGCCATGGCCGCAACATTATTCTACCTTGTACGTAATCAGGCATCGCTGCAAAAGGCAACAGAAGAAGTACGGTCGAAATTTGGCGATGTGGAAGAGATATGCCAAGGCCAGACGCTTAACTCGTGTGCCTATCTTCGAGCGTGTATCGACGAAGCAATGCGCATGTCTCCTTCTGTAGGCGGAATCTTGCCTCGGGAAGTTTTGAAAGGCGGCATGACCATCGAGGGCGAGTTCATCCCCGAAGGAATCGTCGTCGGTACTCCGCATTATACTATTCACCATAATCCGTCATATTACCCTAGACCTTTCTCATACACTCCGGAGCGGTGGATCGCGGGCTCGCACAAGGGCTCTGGTGGCTATGATTCAAGTGTTGTAACCGAGCAAGATGTAACAACGGCACAGAGCGCCTTCTGCCCCTTTTCAATAGGGCCCCGAGGGTGTATAGGGAAGGGCCTTGCTTATGTTGAGATGATGACTACGTTGGCGAGAGTACTGTACTTGTACGACTTGCGCAAGTCATCCGGCTTCGACCCAGCTGAAGGAAATCCCGATCTTGAATGGGGCCGACGGCGCGTGGACGAATTCCAGTTGATCGACCAGTTCACGAGCATGAAAGATGGCCCAATGGTTGAGTTTAGGAAGCGTATTTAGATGGTCGACGTTCTCAACTGTGAGAGGAAGGCTCAAGCGCAGCTGACTTGTAAGACGTAATAAGCGAACCAAGTACAGGATATCTATCAATGTTTCGTACCTATATCCATCGAGGKGTGTGTATTTGAAAGTGTGCAGACCGAACTTACTTTGAATAAATCAAACTGCAACTTAAACCGCGTGTCGATTATATTTAGAAACTCCCCACCTGCGACAACCGGGGCGTTGACAACCTATGTAGTTCATTAAAGCTCTTGTAGTAGAGGATATTTGCTACCTCGAAGTTTAGTATTCGGCTATTTGATGACGGACAGTGACGAGGGTTGCTTGGCCAAGAGTAGCTACATGTCCGGGGGCTGATGGGATTGAAGCGGTTCTAGCCCATGTCAGCTTTCTACTTCCGGTAACTCCATGATCTCTGGCTGAGAATGTAGATGTGGGGATGATATGCCGGCAATCTGGATGAAGACGGCGGGAATATTCGTATCGTCGGCCAGCTTGGCACCACCAAGACTCGCCCTTATCCCCCACATCCTTCGATTTTAACAAGCATTTGACCTTCTTCGTCCCTAGGCAATGTTACGTAGGTCGTGATTGCACAGACCACGACTCCATCGGCTGTAGCCCGAGAGGKGGTGGAAAAATTAGGCCGCTCGGATGATGTTCTCACGAGCTTTGCAAGCTCGGTTGACTCTGGTCCATGATCTTGTGGTGAGCCGCAGCCTCTGGCAGCGTTCCGGAACACCACTAGCAATATCAACCCATAGTACATGTGCGTTTAAAATAGGTAGCAGCAAAGCACGGAGGTAATTTGCCATTAATATCCTCTTGGCGGGGAACATATAACCTCCCGCCTCCCAAAAGGCACGGTGCCTTGCAGTGAGTAGCATGATCGTCTCTGCAAGAAGCGCGCAATCTGTCATAATGCKCTCTTCTCTCGTGTCTTTGCTTGCCTTGGGCAGCAGTCTATTTCCATCCTTCTCTTCGGCCTCCCCGTTGAAGGTAGACAATGAACCTCGTAGCGACAGCTGGCCTTTTGGCCCACTCGTCACATCCGGCCGCGACATGAAAAACACTCGAGGAGACAACGTTGTCTATGCCGGAGCCAATTGGCCAGGCCACAGTGAAGTGATGATCCCAGATGGACTGCAATATCAATCCATCGAGACAATTGTTTCCAAGATCAAGAGCGCGGGCATGAACGCCATTCGCCTGACCTACGCCATCCAGATGATAGACGAGATCTATGCAAACAATGGCCAGGATACGACCGTAAAAGCGTCATTTACAAAGGCACTCGGCTCGACGAACGGACCCAAGGTCTATAGCCAATTCCTCGCGAAGAACCCGTCCTTCAATGACAACACGACCCGGTTGCAGGTGTTCGATGCTGTAGCAGCCGAGTGTCTCAAGCAGAAGGTCTTTGTCCACCTAGATAATCATATGTCCAAGGCCACTTGGTGTTGCTCAACCAACGATGGTAACTCTTGGTTTGGAGACAGAGATTACAGTACGTGCAAGAATACCTACCTCTTATGTCTTTCTTTAGCCACAACTAGCAGTGCTCTGAAGCATTCATTCCCCTAATATGCTAGGGATTATCTTCGTACTGGTGCTCCCTTCATATAGGGGTAGTGGTTGTCGTTCCCGGAAATCAAGATCTCTAGGGAGAGAAAAGCCTTTAGTTTCAGCACACGCAGCTAATATAGAAGCAGACGTGGAGAACTGGACCCGGGGGCTCTCGTACATGGCAAATCACGGGAAGAACTGGCCGGCTCTGACATCTATGTCCCTGCGCAACGAGCTCCGCAAGCCGGACAGCAATCCCACGCTCAGCAGCCAGTCATACAACTGGCGAGACTGGTATACCAACATCAAGAAGGGTACTAACGCAATCAACTCGGCCAACCCGGACGTGCTCATCTTCCTCTCGGGTCTGGACTTCGACACGTATATCACGCCGATAGTGCAGGGTACTGCCCTGACACCGGGAAGCGGCAAGTTCAGCACGGCCGACTTCGAGGGCTACGCCAACAAGCTGGTTCTGGAAATCCACAACTATCAGAACAGCGCGAACAACTGCAACAGCCTCAAGAGCTCGTTGTACAACAGCGGCTTCCAGGCGCTGCACGCGGATGACTCTAAGGCGGTCAACGTGTTTCCGGTGCTGCTGACAGAGTTCGGGTTCGACATGACGGGTAACGCTTGGCAAGGTACTTACGCTACGTGTATCGCGAGCTACCTTGCTGAGCAGAAGGCAGGCTGGTTCATCTGGGTTGTCTCTGGTAGTTATTATATCCGCTCAGGCAGACAGGACTATGAAGAAACTTGGGGATTGCTGAAGCATGATTGGTCTGATTGGAGGTCCTCGGCGTATATCGAAGGAGGGCTAAAGCCGCTAGCCAAGGCCACCGCTCAAGGATGAGATGAGTCGCTCACGGCTTGAATGCCAATATAGCGATAGGKATCTTGATGCTGGTATTTCGTACCTAACACTTGCTGCCTCATTCCGAGACGTAATCAGTGGCGATTGGAACTGACTCTTGCAGCAAATGAGGTATGTTCCTTGTTCCCCTAGGAATCCCTGGAGTAGATTTATGGAACTCGTAAAACATCCCACGCCGCTGTGTTCAAAACGTTGGAAATTCCCAGTGCAATGCACAAATGTGAAGCGTCAATTAGTTACATATGTAGGTAGCCACCAGAGAAAGGTCTCCAGCATGTGGTGTGCAAACAGACAAATGACGCTGGAACAAGTGTAAATGGATTACTGCTAATGATGTTGTTTCTTCTAAGTGCAAGAAACATTCGACTAGTGGGAAATTTCCTTTAATACATGTAGGTAGGTGGCCAGGATCGTCCCTCCCAACGCCAATGGTTTCGGACCTAATAATAAAGTAAATATTATGCATGTACATATGTGTGGACGTATGCATTAATTAGGTACATATATCATATACTTCAATGTACATAATGCATACAGCCAACCAATTACATCGTACCCTACCAACATCGAATAGCAAGGGTAGGCGCTGTACATATCCACTAGAGCAACTAGAACATCTGCAAGGCTGAAGAGGCTGGCTATCTTTTCGTCTTTCATCATTGTCGGCGTCGCCATCCACATCGCCGTCCGCTCGCTACGCACCTATGTGATGGCGCCAATATGCAGATTCTGGCAGCAAGGCAATTGCCGGAACGGAGGTATGACGTTCAATTGAGCACACGCTTCTCTTTGTCTCCATCTTCATCCCACTGTCTCGTTTAGATGCAAGACTAACATCTTGCCAACTTAGCATCATGCCGTTTCGAGCACCCAGGCGTCAATGCAAACCCGAACCCATTCGGAGCTCCTAGTTCTAATACGAATCGCTTTAGCGCCCTGAACAACGCTGGTGGAAGTAGACCGCAGGAAAATCCCTATAAGCTTTCCAAGGACGCTATCAAGCTAGACCTGACGAGCGAGCGACCCGCATGGCTCCTGTCGTGTTACGGCCCTGGGAGGGATGCTCCGGAGCAATTGTTCGGCGGATATCCGCGAGAGCAGAGTCTCGAGGAAGTAATGGTATACATCAGGAGCTCGAGCAACCAACAACAAGCAGTATGAGACCCTGCAGTCTTGTCTCATTGTCTCACCGCTGACTATCGGATTTAGGAGTCGGAAGTCAGGGGTCTTATCCAGCAGGCTGAGCAGCAAAACCAAACGGCGCTGAACAATCTCGATGGTGCAATGCAATTTGTGCTATCGGCTGAAAATAAGCATCCTAATCGTATAGATATATGCAAGCAGAGTAACCCCCAAGGTACTACGAGTGGAATCTTTGCGAGGGATGCTGTCGCTAGCCCTCAGGCTGGCTTTTCAAACCCTCTTGCTTCGAATACCTTCTCAGCAGCTCCCCAAGCAAATCCGTTTGGCGGCAGCGCCCCTTCATTCGGCCAGCCGTCAGCTCTAGGACAAAAGCCTAATCCCTTTGGCACTGCACCGTCCGCCCCAGCTTTTGGCCAACCATCTGCTTTAGGAGCATCTAAGCCTGCGTTCGGGCAGCCTTCACAAATGGGTGCGGGGGCTCCTGCGTTCGGACAACCATCATCTCTAGGCCAGAAGCCTAATCCTTTTGGTAGCTCAGCTTCCTCAGGTCCAACCGGGTTTGGTCAGGCCCAGGCTCCGGCTCCTCAGAGCGCGTTTAGGCAGCCGTCTGCCTTAGGACAGCGGCCGAATCCTTTTAGTGCTCCAGCAGCGTCTTCCGCTCCTAATCCTTTCTCAACGGCAGCAGCCACGTCAGCACCCAGTCCGTTCGGCCAACCAGCAGCCACAAACCCCTTCTCTCAAGCAACAACTACCTCACTATTAACCGATCAACAGATGGACACTTCGGCCCCTACACCGGCTGCTAGCAATCCTTTTGCTCAACCATCCACTTCCCCTTTTGGTGGCCCGAAGAACAATGCATTCGGAGCACAGCAGCCGTCTGGCTTTGGAGCCGCAGCAAGTAGTCCATTTGCGCGGGCCCAGGCACAACCACAACAGCAATCACAGTTGCAGACTCAACCAGCCCCGGCGACTAAAAACAACCCCTACGGACCGAACAGCACCAAACAGCATCCGCCCCCAGAGACCTACATCAAAAAGGCTCCGAACGGGATGATCGTCCTGTTCAACGGGCAGCCAGTTTTCTACAAGTGGAAAGTCAATGACAAGTATCAAGACTCGATGCCTCAGGATGGGCCGCCCAAGGAACCCCCTGTGCCGGGTGTCCGGAATACAGACGGTTCGTGGCGCAAGATCTTCTTCCCTGACGGTCCTCCTGGTTACAACAAAGATACGGAGCCTGATCCTTCCTTGTACAATGCGACTATAAAGGCGGCGTACGCGACTATGACTGCCACTGGAAGGTTCGAGGGAGATATGCCTGAAGTGCCGCCCATGAGGGAGGACTGCGTCTGGAACTTCTGAAACTGGCGGCTGCTTGGAGATATTTCCCTAGTATACCGAACAAACCTGTATGATCAGGGGAATGCATTGGATGAACTGGCATAGCCGGAGTTAATGGGATTACGTTTTAGAAGATATCAATTAGATACCCTAGGGGTTAACATGGATCACGCATAGCGTCGATTTATTCTGCAATCACAGAAGAAAGCGATGGATTTAGGTATACGTTTTGCAAATCAGCTTGGTCTCGTATTCATATGCTGTGTGGTGCTCCCGGATCTATTTGATCTGGGTCACTTCTAGAGTAGGGGCTAGAGACAACACGGGTATCCATGAACCTTTCCGATCCTCTCAATGCCTATCCGTCCTTTTCGCCCTCTCTATATCCAAGTTTATGCAGCAATGGTGACTTCGACCTCGACACCGGCCTCGATGTTGACGATGATCTGCTTGACGGTCTCGGTAGGCGCGTTCAGGCTGTTTTTGTTTTTGCACATGTTAGCTAATTTTTCTCGTAGCAAGAAGGAAAAGAAAAAGATAACGTACTCGATGAGGCGCTTGTGGATGCGCAACTCGTAGCAGTCCCAGGTCTTGGAACCCTCACCACAAGGGGTCTTTCGGGTGGTGACTTTGAGGGTCTTGGTGGGCAGACGGACGGGGCCCTTGACGCGGAGGTCCTTGCTCTTGGCGCGCTCGATGAGCTCGGTGCAGACCTTCTCGAGAGCGTTGACCTTGCGAGAGGKGAGGGTGATGCGGATCTTGTGAGTCTTGGCCTGCTCGCCGGCGTAGTCCTTCTCAGCCTTGTTGTACGACATCTTGTCTGTATTTGGTGTTCTGGTCGAGACCGAGTAATGGTTGATTTGAGTATTGAAAGGTTGCCTTCACGACTCGAACGTTGACGTTGCGGCAAAGTGATGAAGGCGACGTTTGTTGTTAGATTGTGAGATGGTGAATCGAAAAGTTCGCCGCTTTTGCGAAAAGTTAATAGGAATTTCCAAGTGTGGGCTTGGATAAGGGTTAAAGCGGGGCCATTCAGCGATAAGATACGGGTCTGAGCTTGGTGGCTTATGTATGTATATGCTCCGCGGGCTAGGTACTATTAGGTAATGCGAGCATTGACACGTGCATATTCAACTATCCGTATTCCGCCGTCGTTTGTCGGGGGTTTGTCGCTGATCTCATTGCAAGAGTCATCCGGCCAAAGGACCACGATGTGGATCTTACTGCCCAAGGGACCTGTCACTTCGACTCTTCTTATTTATTACTTACCTGGGTACCTAGGTAGTTAGTAGAGCGGGTAAAGTGAGTTACGAGGCGCAAAGTTGTACACTCACCCCCTCACTCCTGATATAATATTTCGATACATTTTGTCCGTCTTGCATTTCCTCATCAAATAGCTCTCCCTAACTCGACAAGATGACAACCTTACCTCCTTTTGCCCCCTTTCCCGAGAAACCATGGAGGGACCATATCGTCCCCGAGGAATGGGAGGCCTGTTTATCGAACTGGCTTGCATTGGCAGAAGCACACTTATCTTTACCTAACGACCGGTTTACACTTCAGTCCTCCAAGGATGAGTCCTTATCATCCTTCCTCGTTTCTTTCATGAGAGAAGTGGCATCAAACGGAGCTGCCGTGCTCGGCAACTCTCAGACAGCAAAACTACTGTTGCGACAATGTTTTCTCCTTGTTACTAGACTCCTACGGACATCTTCTCCGCCTCTCCCGCTACTTCAATGGGAGTTTCTTTCGGATTTCTGTCGCTTATATTCCAAGAGGAGAACATCCCCTTTGATCAACCAAGTTTCCCAGAAATCACAAGTGATCACATCTCTGAGTGCCCTGAAGAAATCTCTCATTGTGGCACTCGATGCCGGTCTCAAGGGTGATTCAAGAACTCTAGAGTCTCGCTTGAAGAGGCTTAACCACCTAATCCATGCATCTCCCGAAATCGCCGCCTTCTTTCTAGCAGGAAGCGACTTTCTCGATGGGCTCATTAGCTGCTACAAGATCATGAACCCTCCTTTGAGAAAGGCGATTGTGACAACAGCATATCTAAGTCTTGTTGGCCTGACAGAAGGTGACTCGCCCAAATTTTCTATGCTGACTGACCAGTTATATTCTCTTAAAACCGCAGCCGACAGTCATAAAACTGGCCCACTAAATGCGAATGATTCCATGGTAGCCGAGCTTGTCACTGTTACCCCTATCCTCAAACAGGTGCAACGCCGCCTCGATGAGTCTGGCTCGAGTACGACGCGAGTGAAGTCTGTCGTCGCTGCATTAGAAGGCTTCCGGAAACCTGGCGGTAACGTCAAACCCAAGAGGCCAATTAAGAGGAAGATTGACAAAGGAAAGGGGCCTATGACGGAAGACGATGAGGTTCCTGGAGAGATGAGGGTGCATCGTATGAGCCAGATTTCCCAGATACAAGACTTGTTCTCAGACCTAGGGTCCGGTTTCGTCTCGAGGCTTCTGGATGAATATGATGACAATACGGAACAAGTTATTGCGCATTTACTCGAAGATGCCCTGCCGCCTCACTTGGCTACTGCGGATCGTACCGAGGAGTTGTTCGTCCAGTCAGAATTACGCTCTTGTTGGCATTTTACTAATATATTCACAGATCTCCGGAGAGAAACAAGAGGAAAAGTCGTGATATTGCGCCAAGACCGACACCACCCCTGGTTCCTACGCGCCATAACGTCTTTGATGATGACGAATTCGACAAGTTGGCAGTGGACATATCCAATATCCATTTTGGGAAACGTAACCCAGAGAAATCAGCAGATGATATTCTGAATGATCGATCTTCGGCTCCGAACAAGGCCGCCATTCTCTCAGCACTTTCTGCGTTCGATGCCGACGATGATGAACGAGATGATACGTATGACGTCGCGGATGCTGGGTTGGTAGTAAACGATGGAAATCCAGAGGATGCGGACGACCAGAAACGAAAGGATGCAAGTGAAGAAGCCCTTTTCAGAGCATACCAATCAGACCCGAAGATGTTTGAAAGGGATGCGGCTACAAGACGAAGCCAGAATCGAACCAAATTAAAGCAGCAAACAGGGATGACAGATGAAGCCATCGAGGGCTGGTCCCTGATGCTGACCAGGACTCCACATCAGATGAGACAGTTGGAGATGAAGTACAGCGCTTTCAGTGGCGACCAACCTGCCCTAGCCTCAACTGCGTGGCGTGCGAGTCCAGCAGGTTCAGGAACAGAAGACTCGGAGATCGACGGTGGAAATAGCGGTTTCCGAGGCGGACCTCGCGGTCGCGGCCGTGGTGGCCGTGGACGGGGTAGAGGTGGTAGTCGCGGTGGAGGAAACGTCGCTGGCCCGTCAAGCGATAAAGACACGGAAAACGCCAGAAGACGTAAGGAAGCCAGTAAGGGATCGCGAGCCAACCATAACCGTCGGGACCAGCGTGCAAAGAAGATGGCACGTGGAGGATTTCCCGGCTAATCTAATCACTATTCAGAGAGAGATTGACACTTGATGTATATGCAAATGCATTACCCGCCCGTCACTTGATTCACTTCAAGCTACCGATCTCTCTTAAAGGTGTAGGTGAAATCGGGTGTTTACTTAGTGGAACATCACTTTACACCCCAGCATTTTCTGTAGAGGCAATCATCATTGGGAGCTGCACATACAGGCTTCGCAACTTCGAATTTCTCGGGATATTTGTGGAATATTACCTAAGGTATGGAAAGCGTGGATTGGCACTGGGATACATGGTAATTGGTTAAGGCCGATGGGTATACCAGTTAAAGGACACCTCTCGCCCTGGCCTAATCGTGATTATCGAATTGAGCGTGAGCCGACGTATAATCTCCCTTTCACCAACTCTACGAGTCGGAGTTACATATGACGAGGTGCAAACATTTTGTATTACATCGAGGCTATTCTGAGAGAATAGATATGCTGCCGTAGGGAACCGCCAATCTCATATTCCTTTTCCGCCAACAAAATAACGCCACGAGAAACGCAGGCCCAAAAGGAGAAAGAATCCTCATAACAGCCACTACAACGTGGCAGCGTGTATAATCGTCGTCCATCTTCGGACTGGCTCTAGTCCCGGAAGGTTCCCGTACCCTGATAATCTCGTCGATGTGCTCCGCGCTGTCCTTGCTACCGATCGTCTTTGATTGAAGTTTCCGATCTGAGCTGCTAGCTGCTCGTTCCCGTCCTCGCTAATACTGGCTAATGTCGGTCTTCGGCCGTCACTACTTGTGATTGGGGTATTCGGAGCTGGACTCGTCGATCGGCGAGCATCAGCAGCGAGCGGCGTATTTGTAGGAAGTCTTGGTGTACCCAACTCTGGCATCCGCTCCCGTATATCATCATAAATATCCGACATTGCTGTGAAGTACGTAAGGGGACGGTCATGAGGATCTGTCTTATACTTGTTGCGCCCCCAGATCTGGCCCAGAAGACAGTTGGTCTCCTTATCGATGACGGGGGCGCCTGAGTCGCCAGGAATGCCCATGCCGCCATGGTTCCAAGCCTCATCAGGGACCTGAGCGTCCGTACTCTCTATGCTCCAATTCCGAGTCTTGGTGCCGTTCCAGAGTCTTGATTCGCCGAGAACCTCGGACATCTGCCCAAACGAATACCCGCTCGTCCGACCGGTCGAATATACCAAGCGGGAGCTCCCGAATTTCGGATCTGCAATGCTGATGATACTCTCTGAGAAAGAGTTGCACCTGCTTTGCGTAGTGGCCGTGGCCTTCCGAATCTTATTCACCTGGTGTCCTGTGGCAGTTTCTACTAAGACCCAGTCTGTTACTGTTTTTGTTTCCTTCACATCCGTCCCCAGCGCGAGAGAGCGAGCCTTCTGGATCGACCTCGAAACACGCGAGGTGTTGTGCATAGGCCCCGAGTATGCGGCTGTCTTTCCGATTGAGAAGCTCTGTTCGCCTCGCTCGGCTAAAGATGGATGGTATGCGTCGAGGGTTGGTGGATTGGACGCGTTCCAGAACCGGTTGGCTCCCTTGTCATCGAAGATATGCCAATTTAGCACATGGTAGAATTTCTGAGCAATATGAAGCAGCGGCCCGATGGTTGCACTCCCACCTTCGGCTTGATTGGGCCCTACTGAATCCCCCATCAGAGGGTTTGTATATTGACGAGTGTTGAGGGGTTCATCCCAATTATCTTCGCTTTGCGTTGATCTTCGAGTAGGGACTTCGTCAGCTAGGAACTCCACGGTACCAAGTCGGAATCGCATTGACGTATTTTCCCCAATATCCCCTTTAAGATATTCGCCTTTGCTATCTTCGAGCAGAGTTCGAACCGGCGCGCTCACTTCCTCGGCGGTCATGACCTCGATAATGCGGTGCCCGGCTTCGTCGCCGCGGCGAACGTTGATGCTGTATTCACCTTTGACATTGTTGTCCAGGATATCTTCTAGCTTCGGTAACAAGTCTAGTTCCCAGATCTTGACAAATTGCTTCGAGTCTTCCGCAGACTTGTCGGCCTCTTTTGATATAGACCCCATGACTCCCATTCCAGTTTTATTGGTAACGATGCCATCTAGATTCTGTGCTATCAAGTCGCTCTTTGAGAAGGGGAAAGTCATTCCCTTTTTACGCACGAGCCTGGGGGTCTCCGCTTGGGGCTTTGCGTTACCAGATGCTAGGGAGGTTGGGAAATTTGTGCGTAAGCCTCCCGAACCTAGTGACGGAATGGATTCGTGGCATGTTGGCTCGGTCTCTGTAATACTTGCTGAGTCAATGGAGTTTTCACATTGCTCAGGTTCAGGTAGAACAGCAATTATCTTTTCGGAATGTCTTGGTTTTCGAGCTGAGTCATGCTTGCTTCGCAACTTGGTGCCCTGTCGAATTCTCCTCTATATGTTAGCTGAAAGACTACGTAAGACACAACGTATACGATCCGCAGAGGATTTTCCCTTACCGATAAAATACCCTCTTGATTATTTTAGCTCTTCGTGGGACGTGAGTGTCCTCTGAGTCTTGATTGATAGACATCATCAATTTTTCACAAACACTGTTGAGTCGTGCCATTGTTCAGTCTTTCGGCAGGTCGATGAAGCTGCTTGAGCTGAACCCCGGCGGAATTGGGTATAGTGCATGGCGAAGGAAGCTGAAATCTCCATCTTATATCCAATATATGCAGCCAATCTCTTTCTCATGTGCCCTCTGATGCGTAGGACTTGCTCGGGGTTATACAGAATGCACTTGTATGCGTACTTAGTGGAAAAACCCTAAGCCGCTTCGTGCCTATGGATGTAGGGGGCGCTGACCTCATGACACGCAGCCAAGGCGTATTTTCTCTGCCTCCAAGGCATACTTCGACCAGCCAGCTAAGCCGGCCGGCCAGTATATAGGCGTCGGTCCGCTCTCCTTTAGCCTTCCTCGACTAACCTAACTGGTTGTCGCAAATGGACGCTGTCGTTACGCAGGACGGCTTTCTCCATTTTCCCTTTATCTTTTCCGAATGATGTCTTACCTTCCCCGGAGCTCCTGGTCCACACCGAGAATTTGGGGGCCAAAAGGTCCAAGGGCTGGAATCCCTACCCCAAGTTGATGCTGGGTTGTCTTGCCTGTCTAGCATTAGTGGGACACCATTGGCGATGAAGACCTAGTACCGAGGCCGGTAATGAATCAGATTAACTGGTTGCATAGCTGACTGAGTGATTACCTGTTGTGTTGCCAACAAGGCACACGAATGTATGCAACGTTCCTAAGCAGACACTGACGAGGATGAGGCACTGCCACCAACACGTCAGAGTTTGGCCCGTATTCCGAACCCGGCGAGTTGCGAGTTGGGCAGATTCATTAAGGAGGCTGCAGTCACCAACCAACGTATTTGGCCAAAAAAAGGCGCTGGGTTGATGCTTTTAACTGAAGAGTCTTGCTTTTGGCCCCCAATCTCGACCCATGGGCCATTTCATGCGAGCTGGATCGGAAGGAGGAGAGGAAAATATGCTTAAAGAGGCGAAAAGAATTGAACCCTTCCAGAACTATACGTAAAGCTCATTTCAATATATACTTTTGTGAATGCATCTAGCTGGACGGTGGTTCTATCAGAGGCCGGTACACCCTAGACATTCAAGTGGCGGCTGGAGACTATTGGKGATTTACTACAAGGTACCTGAACTTAGCTGGCTTCACCTATAGACTTTTCAGAAGTTATGTTGGCACATCATTTGTCTGCTAGGTGCTCTTACATAGCCTCCCTGTCTGTAAATACTTGGATCATAGGCACGGTATCTCCTAGCTGCAGAGCCGGGCGTGTATCACCTGCATCGGGTACCGCTCTGCTTAGTCCTCATGCATACGGACGCAGCAAACCACAAGATTAAGGACCCCCCTTCATATACACATAGGCAGGGGTACCTAATCTATGGATGAACTGTCATGAAATAGGCCTATGGTAATAGCATTGGCCATCACTAGACTAAACCGTCCTAACGAACATAAGGCTACGCACTCTGGCTGGTTCCCACCCGCTCAGACCTATCGGACTCCAAAAGGGAAAATTGTTTTGTAATAACCGCCGAACAAAAACGCCGTAAATGCGTGTTCCCACTCAACGCATCCCGTAGGAACGCCAGTCGCCCGTGCTTTAGTATAAATACAACGTACTAAATATTCATGTCGTACGCCCCAGCTTCCTTCGCGGTCTGCCAATCCTCCACATTCTTCTGAATAATATTCTCTGGCATGATCGGTTTTGACTAGGTCACTACCCTTGACAAATGGAATGGTCTTGGTTGCTAACTTCGGAGTTCTACTCCCCATTGCCTCTCCTCTTGGCGCGTACTAACTCGGCGGCGAGCTCACTGTTCTGGCGCTCGCTGTCCTGTATTCTTTGCCTGGCCGCAGCTCGATCCATATGTCTGGCTTCTCTCTCTTGTTTGAGCTTGTTCTCCAGCTCCCGTAGTCTGAACATCCAAGGGTTATCTGGGCCATTCTTCCCAGAAGCGCTATCACCGTTGGACGTGCCGAGCCGCTCCAACTCGGCCGCGCCCATAGTAGAGGCGCTCCGAGACATGCTGCTAGTCCTACTTTTGGAGCCCGACGATGTCGTTGGCTCTAAGTGGGTAGTCTTGCTGCGGGGGATCTTCGAATCTCGACGGTGCGGTCCGGTTGGGACGGACGGCGAAGGACTGCCCCCATCGAGGAGATCTTCGTGTGACCCATGGCTGCTAACGGTCTTCTTAGAACTCGTCCACCCGGCCCCGCGAGTGCGGGCATCATTGGCACGCTGAAGAGTGGCATTTTCAATTTTGAGGGCCCGGTAGGCAGTCTCTAATTGGGATATTTTGGTCTGCGCGTCGAAGTTGCCGGCGGCGATMCCCGTACGAACGATGGTTTCGAGCCGCTCGAGCTTCTTAGACTTTGCCTCGAGACTGTTCTCAAGCGACTGATACTCTCTCCAAAGCTCACGTTCGACTGACTTGACGCGTGATTGGAAATTGCCTACAATAGTCTCGATCATCTTGACAGCCCCCATCAGGTTCTTCGCGAAGCCGGGTAGCATTGTAGACACTGACTCTAGCGAGGGTAGAGCGCGGCCGTTGATGAGGCTATTGTCATGAGCCCAGTCAGTGCCACATAGGGCCGAGAGGCGAGTCCACAAAACAAGCAGAAGATTATTGCGCTCATTCAGCTGTTCCTTAAACGAAGCCTCGAGCTGCGCTATCTTCTTCTTGTCTGTGGCACGAGCTGTCTCAAGCTCTAGGATGCGTGAATCCTGGCTTGTCACCGTCCGCGATATATGCTGGTGTGTACGCTGGAATGTCTCGAACTGATTCTTCGTGTTACGATGAGCCTGACGTTCCTTGTCAAGCATCTCGGCTAACCTCCGAGATTCGAGGCCGTGCGATTCGAGGAGGGCATCACGCTGCTTAATTATGCGATCCTTCTCGAGTAGGGAGCTCTTCGCAGCGTCAAGCTCGCGGACTGTGTTTTCGAGCTCTCTTTGGAGTTTGGCAATGGACTATTAGATAGTTAGCTAGGGAATCCAGAAGATACTTTCGGTTATGATTATGGTAGGATAACGCACCTTGAGAAGGCTAGACCTTGTTCCGTTCAAGTCGCCTAGGGCCTCCCGTAGATTGTTCTCCAACTCCATGAGTCTCTCTTTCCACTCGGTAGCCTCGACCTCTCTGCTAGTCAAGTTCTTACGTAGACGTCTAGCCTCGTCCTTGGCAGTGGAAACTTCGCGGTTGAGCTCGTTGACGAATTGTTGAACCTCTTCCTTCTCACGAGTAGCAACAATTTCGCGCTGTTTCCGTTCGTTAGCGAGTCGTTGCTCCAACTCCCTAGTTCGATCACGCTCTTCTCTAAGACTCTGCTCGGCATTAGCGAGTGCAGCTTCGAGATCTCCTATTCGTATCTTGTCCGCTTCTTGCTCTTCGCGTAAGAATGCAATCTCGCCCTGGCTAGATTCCTGCTGAACTCCAAGGCGCTGGGCCTTATCGTTCGCTTCGAGAAGCTTGTTTTCGAGATCCTCGGATTCCTTGTTGGATTCAGCGAGTTCTTGCTCAAGCTGTTCTATTCTCCTGAGCTTCTTCTCCTGTTCATCCTCAAGTCTGATTAATGCCTCACTCATCTGCCGCATCTCTTCCTGAAGAGCATCAAAATTCTCGGATCGATCCTGTAGTTCAATCTGCAGACGCTGAATTTCCTCAGTCTTCTGGTCACTCTCGGCTTCCAAGGAATCGATCTCATCTTGAGCTTCCTTTCGCAGAATTTCGAATTCGGTCTCTAAATCCGCATGTTCTTGCAGAACTTCGTCTCGTTCTCCTTGAATTTGCATTAGATCATTCGTTAATCTTTGGTACTCCTCTTCGAGCGTCGCGTTCTGCTCTTCAAGTTGCCTCCTGGACTCATTATTGGTGTCCAGTTCCGCCATGCATGTCTGAAGCTCGCGCTGGAGTTCTTGCTTTTCGAACTTGAGTTCATTAATCTTGTCACGATGCTCAGCAAGCTTGTTCTCCAACTCCTCGCGGTCAGGGTCTTCCTCGACTGTCATGGTGAGTCTGGTACGGCCACTCCCTCGCGAATTCGACCGTTCGTGACCGCCAGCGCGTGATGCCGACCGGTCGAGAAGACTATCTATGGTTGAAGGTGCTGGGCCCCCACGACGCTGTGCTAGCTTGAGGTCTTCGATCTCCTGATACAATCTCTCCTTCTCGCGATTACGTGAAGTGAGCATGGAAGTTTGTGCGCCGACTTCTCTCCGCAGTTCGGCATTCTCGTGGCGCAGCTGCTCGCTTTCCCGACGCAGCTCCTCGACCAAGGTTGCGGATTGACTTGTCACACTAGCGGGATCGATCTCCCCAGACATACCGGAGACGGGTCGTGACCTTGATGGTGACATTGGCCTGGCTTTTCGTGTAATATTGTAAATGTTGGTTGTGTGGTGCATACCACCGCCGGGCGTGACAGTTCCATTCATCTCTTGCTTCAACCGGAAAATCTCGTCCCGAAGTCTCTTGTTATCATCGTCTGCCTGCTCGCGACGAGCCGTTTCCTGCTCAAGGAGATCTTTGTATACGTCCGCCTCCTCCTGACGACCAAGACTTTCACCCATACGGTCACCAGCGCGATCCCCCATGGTCTTAACGGTCTCCACTAGCTTCCTTTTCTCGGCCTGGCTGTTCATGTTTTCGTTTCGGAGCCTCTCAATCTCGGTAACGTATTCTTCGACTTTCTCCCTTAGATATATTAATTCCTCTTCTCGCTCTTGGGCGTCGGGGTCGAAGGCTGGAGTAGTTGCTCCATCCGAAGAGTATCCACTTCTAGCCGTGCTGGGACGATCCTCCTCATCGCGATCGCGAAGGCGTTTCTCCAGCTCCTTAACCCGCCGTCTGAGGAGTTTGTTGTCCCGCTGAATAACGGCCAACGAAGTTCTGAGCTCGACATTCTCCGAGATCATCTCCTTAACACCTTCTTCGGAGAGTTTGTCTAAGCGGTCAGAAAGGAACATAACTTTGAGTTTGAGGTCAAAGTTCTCCTTGGACAGGCGCTCGATGGTACTAGACTGCTCCTTCAGCGTCAGATTCTTGCCGCCACGACTAGTTGTGCCAGCTGTTGCAGGCGTATGGCTGGATACTTTCCTATACTGCTCGCGCATCGGTGTTGTTAGGCCACCCTTCGTCTGGTATTCTCTGGCCAGTGACTCAGGAACTTCCACGTTGCGGACATGCCTGGCAATCACTGTATCGGTTGGTGCTATCAGAGAGCCCCTCTTTGGCTTTGGAGTCGCCAGTGGATCGGCGTGGCGATTGGGCATAGGACTCTCAACCTCCTCTAGTGGCTCCAGAGGGTCTGGTCGAATAGGGTCTGGGACCTCGTCAAAGCCGGAGGCCATACTACCGATGCTTACGGAGCGAGACAGAGTGTTGCTGGAACTCCGCGTCATACCAAACGCAGGTAAAGCACCACCGGACTGAAGGGCATAATCGGCACCCAATCCAACCGTAGCATCGCTATCGATCTCATCATTAGTAAGGAAGGAAGAGGTTGAAGAGCGCTGACTGGCATTCCTACTACGTAGGTACTTGGGACGTTTGCCAATCGCGAGAGAGGTGCCTGGTGTAGAATCAGCGGGTAGGTCGCTTAGGCTTTGGTCGGAGGTCTGGTGCTGGAGAGTGGAAGTTTCAGCGGAGTATGAGTCGTCTCGCGGTACTTGGAGGCTTGCGTTGTCGTATGATGGAGCAGCCGGCTCGTCTCCTTGACTCCTGATATCTTGGTCGGTATGTTTCCTGGCCATGGATACGGCTCTAGACACGGTGCGAGTGGTGGCCGCAGTAGTAGGAGAAGACATGTTCTCCAATGAAGAAGTAGTATTGCCAACATCGAGAACATCGGAGCTGTCAGGGTGCTGTTGCGCGAAAGAGCTGGGTATTATCGAAGTCGCTGAATTGGGCTGGGGCTCAGTAGACTGTGTGTCGGCATGACGATTAGCCTGCGAATCGGGTTCAGCTTGTGAGCTAGAGGCTTGGGGGACCGCAGTAGACGCGGGCTCGGGCGGCGAGGAGGGKGCGGGTGGAGGGGGTTTCTTCTTCGTGGTTTTGTCGAATAAGAAGGTATCGTCAATACCGGCTTCAGGACTACTGGCCTGAATTGGCGATAAGGGAGGCATAAAGCTAGATTCAACATCTTCTAGGTGAGCTCTGACTTGCAGCTCTTCAGTGACTGAGTCGAGATGCCTGTCGTCATTATCGAAGCGGGTTGTCTCGACAAAGCTACTGTAATCGGGTGGCGTCTGGAGGTGCGCAGGCGGATTGTTTTCTTTAGACAATGGTACGTCTGCGCTTGTAGTTGAATTCTGGGCGGTGTCCTGGGAAGGTGTTGCGATCTCGTCGAGAGAGCTCTGTTCGACGCGACTATCGTCGTCGGCCATTGTTTCGGAGACTGAAACTCGACTGGGATTCGGTCTTAGGTGGGCACATCCAACAACAGCACCATCTGTTGTGTTCTACCTATAGGCAGCCTATGAGTAGGTAAAATGGGGGTATGTGATGTTGTATTTGCTGTTAGCCGATGTCGTCAGCGGATTGTGTATGGACGACACGCTGGCGACATGAAGAAATATCATATGTGTTGGTGGTGCTTAGAGAATTGTAGATTCTGGTCGGCGATGTTGTTGATAGGATGTTGGCTATGCGATTCATCCAGCGCGAGTCGGTAATCACTGTGTAGCTACTAAGGCCAAAATCTTCAGGTACACACACTACTAGTGATATCGATAAGTACCGGTGTAAGTTTGAACCTTGAATGTTGCTTTAGAGGGGCACTAGCTCTACGGCTTCTCTATGTTAATCATGATCATGATGCGTCTATTCAATTGGTGAAGAATAAAAAAGCAAGAGGTTTAAGACGCTAGAATCAAGAGACAAGACGATGGGTTTGCCGGCTTCGAATTTACTAATTTTTTTTTCTCTCCCTTCCTTCCCCCTTCTTTCTTTATCTGTAGGTCAATTTGACGCTCAGATACATAGAAGTCGCGCTCGGTCCCCCGTGCCTATGTATGTGGTACGTCGCTTGGTACTTTTAGCGCTAAAAGCCCCTGTCGGACGTTGCCAGGACAGCACCTGGGCAGCGGGACGACCCATCATGGTACTACAGGTACGCCAATAGTGCTACAAAATTGTAGTGTGTTTTGGTACGAGTACATTACCCATCCACTACGTACCCACCATGCGCGCTACGTGAAGCAGTTTGTCCTGTACGTACCACACATCAAATCAATCTCGAACTCTTTATAATTGAGTAATGGATGTTGACCTGCAGACCCGGCAGATCTAAACGCTGTACAGCGGAGACGTAATTTATTTTGATTGGAAGACATCTTAGCCTGGGCAGTAGGGTTATCCAGAAGAATCCAGACGCTTAGATCTCAATAGCAACACGAAAGTCTCAGTCTCAGCCTCTCGTGTCATAAATATGTACCTGTGCACGTAATATCCACGTGCCATGCCCGACTAAATCAAAGACGCGCCATTCAATGTTGTCAAAAGGGAACATGGAACTCTAACTGTATCGATTGATTTGACATGTATTTCTCACAGCTACCATCAACGAATAAAGCCTCCAAGCCAGTACATCATTGAAAAAAGGGGCATCGATATATCGCGTCCACTGGCAATACATACTATATTGACACACAGGCGATACATGTATAGGGTCAAACATGATGATGATGTTATGTACATGTATGTATGTATGTATGAAGCAACCTATGAAACTAGACACAAATATGTACATAGGATGGTTGACTGTACATTTAGTATCCAGGTTATAATAGATTGCCTAGGTTGGCAAGTGGGGTGGAAATGATAGTGGGAGCGATCTTGCGACGATCCGTACCAGGTACATCAGCCCTTAGCTTACCTAACCAGTTCTGATCATAAGCTTATTGTTATCTTGTGGAGGTTCCGTTTCGGCTCTTAATCCTATCAAGAACAACTTGAAGACAGCAACAGTTTTCATGCGTAACTACCTAAATCATCAAACCCATCTCAATAGACATCCATAATACATATACTGCATCTCTCCATTCAGTAATCTAATATCTATTTCGACATTTGACAATGGCGTGGTCGTCTTGGCTGTTCCTCATGGAGGCAAGTCAGCATTTCTATACTAACAAGTAACTAATACTGACCTTCATCACCAAGAACTACATAGTCGGAAAGGTATGCTCAACCCAAAGTCGATACGGCGAAAACCCTGACACCCACCTTACAGCTCCTCCAATCCCAAATATTCCACCGAGGCGTTCGGCGCATTCATCAGACTGTCCATGATATTAAACACGGACGAGATCCGAGCGAGCCGTTACGAGAGGGAGAGGCTACCCGTAAGTGTAGTTGTTCCATTCCACCAGATAGGACCGGAAAGCCTAACATGACGTCGTCAGGCGAGCCTACAAATTCTAGATTGAGCGGATTTCTGTCACATTTTGCCCAAGAATTGCGGAACCAGGCCCGCGGTACGACGAACAAGAAATGAATAACGTTAGGGACGAAACCCGTCAACGTAAATCATGGAGTACCGCTAGGTATACTATCCGCTCCCGGGTGGAACGCACGGAGTAATACCAACCTATCCACAACCTGAGTTGGTGAGTGCTGAGCCACCTGGTCGAAAACCGGACGCCATTGTCTCGATTCCCGATATTACGGCAATGGAGTTCGTACAATGTTGAATGGCTGATGCGTACACGAACGGGGTCTGCTGTGTCATTCCTCGCCGAGCAGAGATCGAGGTAGTCTAGACTGCTCTACAGTACTGTCGGTTAGGGTGCGCAAACTTCGGGTTTCGCTTCGTGACTGCGGCCTTTGTTCGCATTGGGTCATATCGACATTCCTGCCGTGTATCTACATCCATCAACCTCGCAGCCCACGTCTCTAACAGTTGTTATCATAATTCGTGTGATGGGCCAGTAAAATTGGCTTATAGACTGGCTTAGGAGGTTCAGCTACGGTGCATCGAATTAGATTATCGAAAGGGCGGGGGTATATTTATTTCACGCTGCTGCTGGACCAAGCTCACTCTATTAGCTTCATGCAAGGATATATCGCGGTCCCCAAATTTTTTTTTTTTAACTCAAACTACCAGGAGATGAGTTCCAGCCTGTCGGAGACAGGCCCGCGTCGATAAGAGCCCGATGTTCCAAGGAACTTGTAGAATGATCAACCCGTACTTTCGGCACCCTATCATAGCTTCAACACACGCGTCCCAAGACCGACGTCCCGACTGTATACCGTCTCACAGAGGAGGCGAGCACGACAGGCTAGTGGCAATGTTACTTTCAAATGCCAGACGCAGACTCTCGATACTGCTGTAGCAGCCAAGTGCGCATGTCACCAATGCTCCAAGAAAATAGAAGATGTTGAATGCGTTGAAGAATGGCTTCTTCATGAACCCACGCTTCCATCGCTTCCACCCTTGGTCCACATAGTTGTATGTATTAGTCGCCGGGTCAAACCTTTCTTCCTCCTCGATCATGGCGTCTTTTTTAATCCAATAGCCGATGGCCAGCCAGGCCGGAAAGGTGTATGTGAAAGATAGAATGAAGAGCGCGCCGACCAGCCCGACAATGTATGAGAATTGCGGCACAGTTGCTCCCACTATGAAGGCAATAACCCAGTACACTGGAATTAATGCTGCCCACCATATTTTACCAGCCCTAGTCGTCAAGTCGGGGAACTTCAACAGCTCATGGAACACCTCGACGTATACAACTTTGAGCCCAATGTTGCTGTATAGGACTGCGGCGATGAGATTGCTGATCAAGCTTAAGATGTTTCCGGCAGTCTGGATACCGTAGACCGCAATGCCTTGAACCGATGGATTATACGTGTATTGGCCCTGGTACGAGTATACGAAAATGCCAAAGAACATGTACGTCCCGTAGATGAATATCTCGGCGATGAGCAGGCTCTTCCAGAAATCCATTGGGTGCCTAGTCAGTGTCAGCAGGGGATACAGAAGTCCAATCTACCTGAATTGCATTGTCAAGGTACCTCATTTCAGCCATGAAAGCCGCAAACAGCAACGCCCCGCCGTATGCGTAGACCGCGACGTTTAATCCGTTTAACGAACCGACGAAGCCTACGCCGCCGGTTGCCAATCCAGGAGGCGGTGTTCCGGCAAATGTTTGGATTGGCAAGTCTGGCGGCATGCCGAAACTTGTCTCTATTGCAGCATAGTTTGGGCCATACTTCACGGAAACCATACTATTCCGACCCGATAAGTAACGAGGAACCCATACTCGTCTAGGGCACGGCTGTACTTACCAAAGCAATACAAGTGTTATCGTCATCCACACGGAGAGATTAGCAAGCCAACCAAGTCGCTGGAGAGTTCTAATCTGTCCCAAGATAAAGCCAGCGCCCATGAAGATGAGTAGGCACGCCACGAAACAGATTCCTATGCTATCGCCGGATGGGCCACGACTAATTTGCGAGATGCTCTGGCCATTGCTGAGGACGAGAACGGACACGGTCAGTAGCAACTGCAGGGCCTGCGCAACATTGACAAAATGACGCGCGCCAGTGCCGAATATGCGAAAGCAGAAGTCACCGTATCCCCTTATCGGGAATCTGTCCGAGTCCAATCCGCAGAACACCTTCCAAAGAATCCATCCCGAACTGCATTGTCCACGGTTAGACAAGGACAGACGTACTAGGGTATGGTAGGTCTAGACTCACTAGTATGACATCGCACCAAAGACGGTATATAACGCAACGCCTGGGCCGTACCCGAGCTGCGCAAAAGACCAGCTGAAATAGACTTAGTGTTGGACTCCGCCACCAGACTGTGCTACAACTCACGGGGCTCCAGTTGGACCTAGGATGTCAGTTGTGATGAGGTAGAATATTGTTCCCCAACTAGCCGTTCTCATGGCTCTACTAGCTGTCTTCTTTTGCTCATCTGTGACTCCATAATTGCCCGTGCCGGTGCTTTCTGAAACCTGGAAGGCATCGTCATGGTGCCTTTTCTCTTCCGTCTCTTCGGCAGAGAGGGTATTAGGTGCCTGGGGGTTGGATGCGGCTTGCTCCGCATGGCCATTAGAGAACCTCCCCTTGATCACATTCTTGATCGTCCTAGGTCCACGAGCAGCTATGAACCGAGCATTGGCTTCTTTCTCCTCGGCACGTGTGATAGCTGCATAATACATGTACTCTTCGAAGCTAACAACTCGACCCTTAGCATTCTCTATGCGTCCTACTGTTTCAGTAGCATTGTTCTCTGCTTGGAAGGATGGCTTTCGAGGGTCACCGCCGTCAAGAGAAAGATTTGCTGGGGAAATGTTGGTCATCGTCGCGAATCATTGCTGGGTTCTAACTACAACGGGGAGAACCAAGTCGGTAATTCCCCCCTCATGTGGCTGGCCTCTGCTTTAAACCCACTAGAGGACGGTGACATCGGGTCAGCCTCGTTATCTATCAGCTGCAAGTGCTTTATCACGCAAGAGAGGCATACCCCAACTGCTAGGATAACATGCAAGCCCCCGGCACATAGGGTCGTCCCGATCCCTGTAACCTTCTCAGATTAGTCCTATACGCCGACTCGTGCGACGTGTTGGAGGGATTGATCAATCACCTCAAGGGAAATTGTAGGGGCTTGATAAGAATTCCAAATGGTGCTTTAGCATTGAAGTTATGGGACGAAT
This sequence comes from Hypoxylon sp. E7406B, assembly GCA_000931505.1. Classification (NCBI taxonomy): domain Eukaryota; kingdom Fungi; phylum Ascomycota; class Sordariomycetes; order Xylariales; family Hypoxylaceae; genus Hypoxylon; species Hypoxylon sp. E7406B. The sequence continues at coordinate 900 of JYCQ01000122.1, read as the reverse complement.
ATGTCAACTATCCGATCCCTCTCCCCTACATCGTCCCCCGTTCCCTCGTGATTACTATGCTTTTGAGATGTCCCGCCACATCCTGCAGAATCGTTGGGGTCGTGAAATTTACCCGTTAACCCGTTACATGGATTGCGTAGACATGCTGAGTCTCTCGGGTTGCAGGTAATCGGATAAAATTGCACCTAATGCATCATTCGCTGGACATTCTGAGAGAAATAGGCCTGTACGCCGTATAATATGTATTTCCTAGGATTTTTCTCTGCTGGTTATGATTTGGAGTATTACTGGCGTTACTAATCTCGGATCCGAGTGACACCTTCTGCTTCATACGCAGCCATTTAAAGCCCGGGGAGAAGGTTACACTGGATCATTCTCAACTAGAGAGGCGTAGCATACAATTAAGGCCGACCGGATTACAGGAGGTATACTTTCTTGCGCCGCATTATATCTGTCCGTGTAAACCAAATACACACCCGCCTAGGTACCTACCTAAACTCGATGCGTAAGGTGCCTAAGTCATAATTCCTTGCTACTATAAACGACAGCTCGCCAGGTAGCCACACAATCCACCACCACAGTAATAGAATTAGCATCTTCACGTAGTAGCCATTGCCCTCCCTTTCAAGATCCATTATCTCGTACTGATTTCCCCCCTCGCCTCTTCTAGGGGTTTCTTACTATCATAGACCGTGGCATGAACACATTCGACCCTCCAAGTGAATGAATGTGGAATAAATCCTTAGCTGTGCCTGAAACGAGGCGAGAAGTATGTCGAATTGTAGTGAAGAGCGCATAGTGGAATAACTCTCGAAGCCGCTTAATCTCTTCCCTTGTATGAGGACCCCTAACTAAGTGTAGAACGTATAGCTCACACAAAAAGGGAAAAAAAAAAAAAAA